>BSCZ01000737.1:0-88372 GCA_027924225.1 Bjerkandera adusta
TCTGGCCGCTGTTGCTGTTCAGCCTCTACCCTCCCGATAGGTCGGAGGTCCGCAGGACGTAGCTGAACGGTCGACGTTCAACACTCACGAGCTTGCACGGCGTCGTGCAATCGTGCAGATTCTCGGGGACACCAGCAAGGCCCGTCTCATGACCCTTCGACTCATGTCCGAGGACATGACGAGCTCAGGCGGCCGCACCTTCCAGCTACGGGGCGTCAGCATTAGTGTGCTGGCCGAACTCCTGTTGGATTGTATCAGGTTCAGTGTCGGTCGAGCCAACAACGCCGTACTCGCCAAGTCCCCATTCGCCTGCGCGCACGCAGACTTGGTGGACGTAGTGAGATCTCCCAACATAGCCTCGTTCCTGACCCCACGGAAGTCATCCGGTCGTACATACCGCACTGCCACTCTGACGAACGGCATTTGGACGGACGTCTCCGTTGGGCCTGGTGTCGAACGCTCCGTGTTTGAGGAATGCTTGGTGCGCATCTTCTCAGATAGCGCCAGCTTCCAAACCATAGGCTGCTACAAGGTCCCCAGTTTCCCCCCAGTAGTCAACGACAAAACCATGATGGAGTGGAGGACGTACGGGATTCTATTCGCCCTGCGCATCATATACTACACCGCCGCTCCTATCCCCGCTTCACCCTTTCTCCTACTCGCCCTGTTAACGAACCAGGAATCATTCGCAACACTCACACACGACGAGGTCACGGCTTTAGACCCCTCGATGGCGTCGAGACTTGCACCGTGGTTCAAGCTGCACGAAGACATGGCCAGGCCAGATGTCCCCGACGACGACCTTCTTTCGTTGTGCGCATCGCTCGAAATCCAGGTGAGTGCGCTGTGTCACACGTCAGACCCTATCTCACATCCAGGCGAAGTGGGCGCATCTTACTTGGGACTCTCCCCAATCCTTCGCAGAATGTCATCGATGCGTGTTGGCCACCGCACTTCTTGGAAGCCCCAATATCTGGAGCAACCAGTACTTCTTGGCCCTTAAAGGTGGATTCGACCTTGCGCCGTACGTGTCGACTCAGCTGCGGCCATTCTCACAGGTCAGTCCTTGTCATACGAGACATGGGATGTACGCTTACCCCGTTCCTCCACGCAGCACTGCGTAAACTTGTTAGACACAACGTCGGATATCATCGCGTTGATTATCGCGCTGTACGATGTCATCGTCACGGATCCCGACCAGGTCCTTCACACCATAGACTGGTCTCTTCGGCCGTCGCACTTGGCGGTCACCTCACCCGCGGGCTACGGGCTCGTCTGTTTCCGACGTTGCTTTATGCGATACCTTCGCGGCGTAGGACATCCAGACCACCCTATGGTGCACGCCCTCCCGGAGGTAACACCGGAGAGCTTTGTCGCCGAGAGGGGGAACAAGACCCTTCGTGGAGAGCTGTTCTTGCAGGCTCTAACGGATTCTCGCTCCCTCCCGTCCTTGGTAGATGGGAAGTTGAAGGTCAGCCAAACCCACCCATAAAATGCGCACTACTCACCCCACCTCTTAGATTGTCCTTCAGACAGAAGGCTCCCTCGCCCACCCAGAGGCATTCACAGTACGCTCGTTACTCCTAAGCATGAATACCTCTAACTCTGCGTCCAGCCTCCGATTGAAGAGGGAGGCGGCAGAATACCCACTTTGATGTTCCACACATGCGCTGACGAAGTCGTCGTTCCATGGAACGTTGAGATGGAGAATCTTGTGTTCAAAGACGTCGCCGCGCGCGCCGGTACATCCAATACCACGGCTGGTAGGGAGGATAAGACGTCGGACGATTTAGCTATTGAAAAGTACTTACCTCCTGCCGACGAGCCAACCCTGTTCGACGCGTTTATTCACCAGCAGCTTCTCGGTGCTGCGCGTACTTACAACCGAATGTGATGTACAAGTCCCCAATGCGATAGAATTTGGTTGCGCGTCCTAGCAAGCTGAACAAAATGGTATAAGTACACCTAGAAGCACTATAAAACAAAGACTTACCGTGGTGCTGCACGCGTCAAATTTCGCTGAGTCACGTTTCCGATCGCCCAAGCAATTTTTCTCTTCACGCCGCCGCTGTCCTCGACTGCGACCGTGCTCGCTCTTCGTATACTCTCACAGCGCCATGTCTACCCCCCACTCTACATCTGAGGCACAGCACGTCGAACCCGACACTGTTGCTGGGCCCACTACGGATCCCGACAACCCCGCCCGCCGTCGCTCAACCCGCCCTCACAAACCCACGATTCGTGACGACGAGCGAATGCCCTTGACGGCCGGAATGACGTTGGGTATGAGTGACCGTAGACCCACGCAATCGAGGGAGAATACTGCTGAGCCCGCCATTGCATTCACCTCAGCCAACGCTGTAGCAACCGACGCAGCCACCACCGGGCCCAACGTTTCGGACCCCACCGCAACATCCATCGCTGCGGCTGCACCTTTGCCGACCGTTGCAGAGGAAGACATCGGTCCCAACACCACCGGCTTAGACATCAACGGCTTAGACATCCCCGCTGTAGCGGGCGAAATTGACGCCGACGCCGTAGGGCAGAATCCCATGGACAACGTGGCCGATCCTGCAGTCCAGGGTGAGTTCCATATCTGTGCCAGTTACAACATCACTCACCGCATCCCAGACGGCTCGGACAACAGCCCGTCAGTACCAGACGCGTTCGAAATGCTCTTAGAAATCCGCGCAAGATATCCTCGTAACGTTCCGGAGTATATGCAACCCGGAGCCCCCCCCGCCAGCCTTGGTGTCGAGACGTCGCCGCCCGTAGACCAAGCGGCGGTAGAGGAACAGCCGGCATCTCAGACCACCACAGCGGACGCTACTACAAGCGGAGACACAACAGCTCGCAATGCTGAGCTGGGAGACTTCATGATGGATGAGGGCAGCGACGGACTGGGGGAGATGGATATGAGTTGGACGACCGGTGTCTCATTCAACAATGTCGACGGTGAGCCAGCCCCCAAGGCGGCGCCGAGCTCTGTGGGACAGATGCAAACTGCGAACGGTGAGTTGAACTGTCTTGATTGTCATTCTCCGCCATTAATCGCCGTTCAGATGTCTTCGGTGCATCCTATGTTGGTGGCGGGGGGGCAGGCAACGGCTTCCCCAGTGAGACAATGGGATATTGGAACCCTGAGATGGTCATGGCAGTTGCGCAAGCACTGATGAACGGACAACTCAGTTCGTAGTCATTGAAAGCAAATATGAACCAGAATACTCACCGAATTTCTCAGCACAACCGTCGCCAAACACCGGCATATGGCCGCCAAGCCAGTTCCAAGGCCATCCATTGCTGCCAGTTCAGCATGGTGCTTTCGGGCATCCGTACGCACAAGTCGGCCCTCCCGGTCTCCCCTACCCACCTCCCGGATTCTTCGGCGGTCATCCTCAGACAGGGACCCTAGGCTTCCAGAACCCTCAGCATGCTCCGTTTGTTGGTATGGGAATGCCGTTTGCGCCTCCGCCTGCCACGACCGCCGCCACACCTCCCACCGTCATTCTGACGCTACCACCCTCTGAGCGTGGCGGACCCATGCCAGATCCCACGTTCGAACAGTACCTAAAGACGAACTTCGCCTCCGACAAGATCTTGTGCTGCCACTTGACGTCAGGCCGCACCGCCGCGAAGCAAACTGTAATCGATCTTGTATGTGCACGGAAGGCGAACAAAGTCCTCAAGGCCGTCGGGTTCCAAACAAATGCAAGTAAAACTGTCGCGCAGTTGACCTTCGAAGGCGGCCATGTTGTCAACTTCAACCCTGATGTCATATTGCTTTGGTTGGGGATGAACGAGAAGTTATATCACCGGGGTCGGGGGACCATCAAGCTAGTGAACTGGACGGTTGGCCGCCTCAAGGCGTGGACCGTACTGGAGCTCGACGACCACCAGAAACGCTTCGTCGCGATGGTCGACGTATTGAACCAGGATAGTGCGTTGGAGAAATTGGCCATGCTATCTCGCGAAGAGGACGTAGAGGTTTTGACGGCAGCAGAGAGCGACGCGATGAAGATGACCAGGCCTGGGCTCAAAAGCGTCATGGCCGCGTTGAACCTCAACTACGCCGGCGACAAAGGAAAGCAGCCGGCGACGAAGGGAACGCTTACAGGCCGAACAGATATCGGGGCGTAGGACAGGTAGATAGAATGTGTATTCTGCTTTAGTGTGTCTGGACTAGCAATTGCGATTGGTTCTCCAGCACGCGCAGCTTCGTGGAGATGTAGATAGCGAGGCCCTCAGGCACGTCCATCCTGAGCACGACGCCTTCCAATCGCGTTGCAATCCACTGCCCCATATCCACCCAGTTCACGCGGCTCATTGCGCAGTCTTCCCGCCCCTCATCCCATACACTGGCATCAACGTCGAGCTTGATATCCACCATGCTGACCCACGGCGGAATCGACCGAATGACCGCGAAAAGCAGATTGGAGGGGACTTGGTCCTCCAACGGAGCGTCGTCATCGTCTTCATCAAGCATCGGAGGATGCTCGCGTGGCGCGTCGGCGAGGGAAAGTAACCCAACCGGGAAATGGATCTCAACTCTGCGGAGTCGAGGACAGAGAGATAGCGGGAGTGTTTCCCAGCGACGCCCATCGTGGTCTGAAATGAAATGAATACCAAAGAATAACACAAGACGACAGTTCACGTACCGTCCGCTTGCTTTGCAATACCCAACTTGACTCTCCTCAGCGAGAGCTTGTCATCAGCCACGAGCCGGCTCAATAGCCCCAGGTCGTCTACTGTGGCCCCCACGAAATCCAAGTCGACCGTTCGTCTGTTCAACGGCAGGCGCCAAAGCATCCATCGGGAAGACGGAGACAGGTATGTATGCAGATCCGTCCACCTGGACGCGCGAACCGTGAGTGTTTGGAGGGGTTGCTGAAGATGGACTCGCGCGGCAGGCACTTTGCGGCGCCCGGACTGATAATGACAGCCCCCGACGACCATGGTGTCGAGGGAAGGGAAAAGAGTAGGCAGGGTGGCGACATCGGTGGACCACGGCTGGCGCATGCATATTCCGTTCACGACGAGGGCGAGTACAGTGGGGAAGGTAGCTGGAGCCTCGCAGGTGTGAGACGGGTCGACTGCGAACGGACAATCCACGAAGTCGAGGTCCAACAGCTCCAGCCTCTCGAGGACGCGAAGAGGGCGAAGAAGCTTGACAAGGCCGCAGACGGCGAGCTCGGGGCGTTTGTCGGAGGGCAGGGTACTCGGGAGGCCGAAGGTGTGCGCGCCGCCTGACAGAATGAGCGTCTTCAGCGAGTGGTGAAACTGTGTCTCCCGCTCAAGCGTGCCTGCGAAGGTCGGAAAGCCTTCAGCGTAACCTCGGAGAGGAGGCTGCAGGCGGAGCGAGGAGCGGTCCGGTGGGAACCAATGCATCGTATCGTGGGATTGGAGTGCCATTCCGTTGGCCTTCGACGGATGCCGCAAGAGAAAAGCCGAGGAGCAGAAACGACACCGCCCTGACCGCGATATCGATGGATACCAGTCAAAGACGGCGTTGCGCGCATTGATGCGTCTGAGCGCGCCGACGGATGTATCAGCCAGCGATCTCACAAGCAGCGATCGAAACGTACCTGAGGGCAGCGGAAGCAAAACTGCATGATCGGGGCGGAAAGTCGGGCTGTCGACTGAGCGGTCCAGGACGTGGCACGTATCGCCGGCGACGGGTGTGGGATCGTGGGTCGCAGTGTTCACAGATCAACCTCGACCCACGACACGGAGAGCTATGCTCCCGACGTGACGAGGGGGGAAGCGACCGTTCGCACCACGAGCATCGACGAACTAAAGCCGGTCGATGCGCCCTCCCCCAACGCCGGCTGCTAGAGCGGACGTTGGGTGTCGTAGCTGCCGACCGAAGTGGACAGCCCACGACGCGGGTACACAATGTGGAAGGGGGCGACCGAGATTGGATGTGGGCGTGAGCTTGACGGCGAAGACGGGCGCAAGGGCGACGGCAAGGACGGGCGTGAGGGCGACGGTGAGGACGGGCGCGAGGGCGACGGTGAGGACGGGCCCGAGGGCGACGGTGAGGGCGCAGACAGGCGCGAGTGCCAGCGAGAGGATGAGGGCGTACGCGAGCGCAAAGACGAGGCTGTAGGGGAGCCATGGGGTCAGGGGGCATTGGACGCGACGGCGAGGTCGCACCGAGGACGACGAAGATGGGGGGAAGTAAAGAGAAGAGGAGGAAGAAAAGAGGACACGGCTATAAACCTTGATAGTAGGCGAATTGATGGGATGTCCAGTCCCGGAGAGCGCGCAGCAAAAGCGCCGGGCAACGTGACTGCAGGTATGTTAGAATGCTGGGGTAACCGAGAGCGCGCGGTAATTCATGATACAGCGCTGAGTGCTCTGCTGCTACGTCTCACCACCACCACACCGCCTTCGCTGGCACGCCCGCCGCTCCAACCTCTCCCCCCACTGCACCTTAGTGGCGTCTTTCATCAGTTCCCTGGTTCCCTCATCGACACCGGCACCCCCGCAGCACCCGTACCGACATCGACGACGACACCGGCGCCGACACTGACCACACCGTGCAGGAGCTCGCACCCCTTGTTTCTGCCGCTCAGGTCGCAGACACAAGCAACTTTGACCGCTTTAATAGCCGTCATCGTTTGGGACAGCTACACCGGCGATTAGCTCGTGTAGCAGAGCACAGCGCCGCAGTCAACGCCTACGCCGGCGAGTTGCAGTTGTGTTCGCACAATTGCTCGTCTGGATCAGTGTTTGCCTGCGCGTGAAGACTACATGGACACCAGTAGAGGCCAGAAGAGGCCACTCTCGTCGACGGAGACGGATGGCCACGATCGCACGGTCAAGCACACGCGTCGCGCCGACGCAACACCGACATCCTCCACCGGCTCACCCAATCTCGCGAACGCAGATCATCGAGATTCGTCCCCGCTCACCGAGCTTCCTCTTGAACTTCCTCTGTCTCCGGCCTTTTTGGGCACTCAGGAACTGCCCTCGGAGTCTCTTGGAACCGTAGGCAGCGGTGCAGACCTCAACGCAGACGGCCACTCGAGTGTTCACACATCTGCACCACCGGTGGATGCACTTTTCGCCCCAGAAGTACAAGTCTTCGACGTTCCACGACCCCCGCATCCCTACGTATGGCCGAAGGAAGCGCCACTGCCAACGGCTCCCGGTCAACACCCAGCATGGACGGACGAGCTTAGCTACAAGTTGCCGGCATGGGTATTCAAATGTCCCTACAATTTCCGCGCGGGCCGTACGTATTTGAGGATATTGAATGTGTTTAGCGTACTAACGAATTTCCGTCGTAGAATTCCCGAAGGCATACGACTCAAAGGTGGCTTGCATGACTGCCGACGGGAAGTACGTCGTTACCTCGGCCACAAACGCATTCGTTCCGGAGCCGGTATGGGGACGGGTCTGCTTGACATGGTGCGCCGACGGATCCTTCGGGAAATACGACTATATGCACTGGCCACAGCAGTTTGTGGACGAGCGGGGATTCCGTTACCTCCCAGCCATGCCGAGGACCAGCGACAGCTCGCTCGGCGACAGCGAGATGTTCACGCCAATGCTGAAGGATCACTTTGTCGTGACGCATTCAGTAACGGAGGTTCCGCTCGGGATCGTGGAGAAGGCTCAACGGGAGAAGCTGAAGCGGGTGATTTCGAGACTCAAGGTCAAAGTTTTCGAGGTTTTCGAGCAGGATTACGAGGATCGGCACGACGAGCTGCACTGGCTGTGGGTCGCGCTGACCACTGCTTGGGAACGTCTTGCATACCCTGCCACGCGGAGGGACCTTATCGTGGCGTATTGCAATGTACAGCGCATGCATCGCACCATCCGAGCGTACCTGAATTGGTACGTTGATCTTTGTGGGCCTCTTACTGGCCGGAAGCCCACCGCGTACGACTTGATGGGGACATTCACTACGGATCCTGTGGTCGCGACAACCCTCAAGAACATCGGTGTCCCGGTGTGGCACATGCGGAGCCCTCAGACATTTACCGACGAACAGGTCATCCTTGGGTGGAAGGACTTCACTTTACCTCCGAAGGGCCTCAATGAGCCAGGCGTGTTCTCCGGTGGCACCCTGCTCGATGTGATCGCTGGGCCGCGCCACCTCCGATTCATCCATACTCGCGCTTTCAACTATCAAGATGTTGAAAAGGTTCCGATGCCCGCCCGATGGGCACCATCCTCCGCCACCCCTTCGTCTTCTTCCTCGAGGAATGCGCTCACGAACACCCTTCGCACTCCACCGGTTGGTAGGCCGGCGACAAACGCACCGAGGAAGCATGACGTAGGAACATCCGGTGAGTTTTACTTCCGTAGTTACACGATCGAGATTGATTCTGATCTTGCAAGGGCAGGCCGATCGTCAAGAACGAACCAGGCTGCATCTGGTTCGAGCTCAGTGGGCGCGACAGACCCTCAGCATCGTAGAACAATGCCCGAAGGGCAGCAGCCTCCCAAAAAAGCTGTTCAGCATCGAGAACGCTTGAAGAAGGCGGACGCGACGTTCGAACACAAGTGGATGCCTGCATCTATCCCTTGTTGGACAGAGGCAGTCGAATTCGTCGACGAGCACGCGACGAACGTGAGTTCTGACCAGCTCTGGCCGTACTGGTTTCCGGAGCCCACGAGTTGCATCAGGTCGCGGTCTGGGGATCGCATTGCAGCAATGATTCGGAACTGGCTTATCATTCGCCCCGCATGGTTGAGCGTACAGCGGGATGGTGGCGCAGTGCGCGAAGAACGCTCCGCATCCGCCAGCAATTGGCGTAATTTTTTGAACGCTGGGCCTGAACGTGAGCAGCGGGAGGAAGAGCTTCGGGCGAGGGTTGGGAGAGGTGAAACCCTGACAGCTGTACAACGGGCGAAGGTGCGCTGTTTCGCGGAGTTCGACCGCAAGTTCAAGGGCCACAACCTGGCAACGGACCGGCAGCCGGAATGGTTTGGACACGCCTTCCCCGCCTTCGATGGAGAAACGTGTCTCACGCAAGACGTGAAGGAGGTCGACGTCCCCATGCGGCAAGTCCTCTGGGAGCTCCATGAGCTGTCTTTCCGGGCGGAGCTCACTGAGCTGGATCGCCAGTTCTTCCCCTGGACTGCGAATGCAGATCTGAGACGGCTGCGGCGAGACGCGTACGTGGCAAAGGTCTTCGGGACGCGTCATCTGTTTGGAGCAGAGTACATCCCGTCGACTCCCGTTGGCCTGGCGGCATGCGACTACGCGGAACGGCTGAATAGCTTGGAAGCTCTCCGTTGCCTCCTCGTGGACTGGCCTCAATCCCCGCCCTCACTTGCCGCGCGACTAACACCGGAAACTGCGCGAGACACCGTCAAAGCAGCGGAGAAGACTATGGCGGTGTTCTACTGCCAGTCTTTCTATCGCGAATCCGGATGTCTTCCCATTCTGCCCCGCACGCCCCCCCCGCGCACCTTGATGTTGTAGCCGCTGTACCGTTTTTTGCCTTGTATTGTATCGTACGCATGCATATCATTTTTGGCTCACGACTGACTACGCGATGTGACTGTTGCGGCGGGTGTCGTAGAGGAGTTGAGGGTGGTCTTGTACTTTTGTAAAGGTGAGTAGATGTTCGGATCTAGTGAAGATTTGCTAATGAAGAGTCTGCAGGCTGATACTCATAGTCCGCGACTCAATCAGTGACACCGCGACTGCAATGGAGGAGCACTGATGCTCAGCCTGCTTCAGACTTTTGCAGACGTGGTTGGGTGAGCCGTTCAACACTCTTCCAACCTCGGCGATCCTTGTTATCTGGTACGGACGCGCGCTGTATTCAGGACGGTTTCACATTGGACTAATGACCTATCTACAGGTACAGGCTAAGGACTCGCTGGTGCTACCTACTGCGCGACGTCGGAAGTGATTGTGTGGCAGATGGACAACGCGACGCGCCATGTGATACGACGGGTGTTCATACTGCGTGACTGGAGGTTGACACGCTGAGCTAGAGTAGCGTCGAGGTAGGTGATTTGCTCCGGCGTGAGTGGGCAGTTAGGGGGTTCACAGGGAACATGAGAAAGTTGAGTCGGCTTCACGGTGAACGCGCTGTCACCGACAGACTCGTGAGGGTTGTTCTCGATGAGGTGAGCCATCAATTCTTCGTCTTCATTGGCCTGCCAGTCTATGCCATAGTGTTCTAGGTCGTCAATATCTTCGTCTGGCGGAGCGGGCATGAGGCCGCGGGGGCCATCGCGCACAAGGCTGTAGAAGAATTGTTTGTAAGGTGAGCTGTTTTTGTTGCCTTTGAGCTGCATTGTGTGGTTATTCCAAGCCTGTGCCCAGCGCTGCGCGTCCTCGTTGATATCAGCCAAGAAGAGATGATGCAGGAGCCAGATGTGTGTGGGGACGGACGGATTGAGACCATGGTGAGTTTCAAGTTCAATGAAGAAGTCTTTCCACTTCGAACCGAAGCCATGGGTCACGTCGTACCACAGACGCTCGATACGGGTGTTGTGCACGCTCCTGGATAAACTGAAGGTGAGCGATGATTACTATGTGGGTAGAACTACTGAGACTGACCGTCCCCATATGTAGGAACCTCGTCCGTGGCCGTTGGCTTCCTCCATATACTCCGCGACCTTGACGTTCTCCGTGCCATGATCCCCTCTAACTCGACTGGGCATGCCGTACCGTTCCACAGCGCTCAAGAAGAGGTCGAGCACTGTCTGGGAACGGTTGTTGTTGTGGGCGCCGATCGCAACAACACAGCGCGACTTCCCATCGATAAAGCAGTGGATGACGATCTTGAAGTGGATCAGGCCTTGTAGGCGGGTGAGTGTCATCAAAATTTGACAAAGCGGCGGATGTGCTGACCGTGTTGACCATCGTGATGCCATAGCGAGTTCGCCCCGGGTACCTTGTACTCGCGACGGTGTATGGCTCGCCTCCCGAACCTCCCACCAGTACCGTGAACACGCGTGTACGACGCTGTGATACGCTTCGTAGGTATGTCATGACCGCCGCTCTTGAGAACACCTTTGATCATGCTGCGCCCGAGGTTAGGGAAGTCCTGGAGGGTGCGCGCAACCAAGCGGTCTAGTGCCTCGTCCGACAAGGTAGGGTCGATCTGAGGTTGAACATGGTGAACCCTTGTAAGTCCCCCATTATCATCAACCTCGACCGTGAAGGGAGTGACACCTGGGTCACGTAGTCTCTGTTCCAGGATACGACGCCGGACAGTACGCACAGAGGAGTGGACTGCAGCGGCGATGTCAGCCTGAGTACCCATCTCCAAAGCGTGTCGAAGGAAGTCAGGGTTGATTTCGTGGCGCGGCCGGCCTCGTTTACCGGTCTTGGTCTTCGCCACGACGGGTACAGGAGGGCCGCTGTAGGGATCTGACGACCGATGCGCGGCGTTGTCAAGTTCTATGATCATGTCCCGGACGCTGGCCTTCAGGTCAACGAACTCATGTACGTCGAACGCTGCTTCATGCTGGGATGAGGGAGATGTGAGTGCCTGGTTTCTCAGCATCGAGATGATGACTTACTGGCTCTGCCGCGCTGAGCAGGTCGATTGCCTTGTCACGCTGTTCATTCAGCCGGAATCGGTCTCCCAGCTGCGTCTGTAGGGCCTGAATGACGCTACGTGCAAGGTGGTGGTAAGCAAACCGGATGTTATTGACTGGGTCAAGGTCGATTGGTTCGTTGAGGTCCGGGGTCTCAACAGCATCGGTGGGAGTGTCCTAGTAAAAGGTGACATATATGACTGTAAGGTAAGCACCCGTACTCACCATTAGTTGGAGTTCGCTGACAGCACGGGGATGATGGGTCGAGTTTGACGAGGTCGGGGGCCTGCAACCGGCCAGGGGATCAAGGGAGGACGAAGCTTGTTGCGAGGTCGGCGTGGTGTGACGGATTTGGAAACTCCGTCACCCATGGGCACCGTATTTTGAAACCCCGTCACCCACTGTTACCTTCTCGGTACGTGTTGGCATAGAATCATTGTGTGTGTTTTGTGTGGGTACCCACGGTCGCCCACGTTATTGACGGATATGAGTATTGTAGGTGGTGGGCCTTCCGCGTGGGAACCCACGGTCGCCCACGCTATTGACAAATATGGCATTGCACATGGTGGCGCCCGTGGTGGCGTTGATGGTGGCGCGCCCACGCCCACCATGGGCAAATGGTAATGACTGGTACGGTGGGTGTGCGTGGACACCCACGGCTGGCCATGTACATGTTCAAATGTATATAGTGAACAATCTAGCCTCTTTTGAAGTTATTTTGTGCGGAATTCGTGGGAACCCATGGGAACCCAGGGTCATTTACAGCTGAAAATCGTGGCTTGTCGTGGGTAGCCACGAACAGTCATGGGTAGCCATGGGTAGCCATGCTGAACCACGCAATAAATGATTAAAAACTCAATTTTTGTCCAGGAATAACCCTGATACCTACTGTGAGTAACTCAGTTCATGTTGAAAACATACTTCAAGAGGATGTGAATATGGTGAATATTTGGGTTTCAAAGGCACACATACGGTATGCACTGGGGAGTGCTTGCAAATAGGGAAGATACCGGGCCTGGTGAATGCAACCTCAGCATATTGTAATTGAGATAGAGACGAACAACGTACCAAGAGGTACAAAATCTTCGTGGCCGACCATTTGGCCCTCTGAGGGTCGCTATGAGTTGATTTGTCGGATTACACCCATGCCCCACTCACCCATATCAAGTCAATCTTGTGAACATGGTTAGCACGGCACATGCGTAAAGCGACGAGGACATACCTCACGAGTCAAGTTTGCAACTGAAACCAGAAAGTGTTAGGGACGAGCATTGAATGTATCTGGCCGAACGTGCTTACAGCCTTCGCACAGGATGAACGCCGCCGCCGCAACTGCATTGCACGTCGGTCGTCAGAACGGCTTGGCTGACAAGACAATTACTCACCATTGACGTATTTTACGACGAGATATCTCGAATATGTGACAAGCAGACTCGGGGCGGAGGACTGCATCTGGCCGGAGATATCGGTGTGTCAGAGGGTCGGGTTGTAGATAACGCTGCCCCAGCGTATATACTAGCCTCGCTCGCGAGCCGATAACACCGAAGCTGGCCGGAGATGCAGGAATCATTACAATCTGCAAAATCGCACAGTTAAAAGAAAGATCTAGTTCGTGACGAACTGAAAGATACCAACTGTGGTGCGATGCAGGTCTCACATGACTATGTTCTCGAGTTGAGCTCCCCCCTTGGCATTCAGGCGTTGTAGCCTGAAGATTTTCGAAACCCTGCATTCGTATGTCGAGGTCAATGGGCTAGTTAGTGGCAACAGCCCCGCCGAGCCCTGAAGCTTGAAGTACGTTGCTTCTCAACTCGGTTGCCAGGCAGCGAATACACGGAATAGAGAAGGAGAGATACTCCATAAAGAAAATAACAACCGTTTCCCTGCAGACGAAGAAAGGTTTGACAGTCGATTCGATCGTTGAGAGCAAGTTCACGTCTAGTCTCGGGTCCGAGTCGCCCTCGCTGGCCGCTTGGACACAATGGCGCTTCTAAACGTAGCGGCACGTGACGAGACGTTTCGACGCGTTTTGAACTCCGCACGCGTAAGCGCTGGAGACGCGCGTTATGACTTTTTTGTTGAAATCAATGAAGAGGCTGACGATTCGCCGACATTAGTACTACACTCGGGCCTTGTCTTTGCCGTGGGGCCAGAAGGTCACGGCCTTCTATACGTCTACCCCCAAGCAGATCCTCGACATCCATGAGGAGGCTCGCAGGAACCCTTCGTACCAGACAGGTGCACATTCGGATACCGGTGGAAACACCCGTGTCGGCAGTGTCGCGCCCCCGCTCGATCCGACTGTGGTATAAAGGAAACTTGACAAGCGGAGTTTTCTGGGGCGATTAGGAATGTACGATATGCGCCAGGGGACCTCTCGGGGTTACATTGACATAAATACGAAATTCTGTACTGTTGAACTGAGCGTGAGGCCAGGATACAAAGCGTACTCCTCTCTATCGCAATCCCCGCTAAAATGGGTGTATTTCAGCGATACTTTCTAAGTGCGTGTTACAAAACAGGACTAATATACCTCATTGCTGGATTGCGATAACTTACACTTCGCAAGGACAGAAGCGCTCCGCAACGCGTCTACTCAAATTCGCCAGGGGAGTTAGATAATCGCCCTATCTTCTCATCGCCACACCATTAAAATGGACATCTACCTCGTGCGTGTCCGTCAACGCTCAGACAAAAGTCTTTACGTCGAGTACAAGCCTTCCGCCACCACCCAGGACAACTACATCGCCATCTCACACGTCTGGGGGAATCCCCTCACTATACAACACGCCGTTGTCGACGGTGTAGATGGGCTTGTTGCCCTCAGCCCCGGAAAGAAGGATATCCTGAACATCCTCCGGAGGAAGGACATATGCGGGGAGGGGTGGTTCTGGATGGACCTGTTCTGCATAGATCAACGCGCCGACGCTGCAATCAGCATTTCGCAGCAGCTCGCAGCTATCCCCGCCATCTACAAGTCCAGTCGCTGCGTCAAGGTCCTCGTCGAGTCGCCTGTATGCGACGTCTGGCAATCGATGGCGTCGGGAATCGTGGCGGACGGAGTGGTTGATCGAGCGGTCTTTGCCGAAGAGGAGCTGAGGCATTCGCGGCGCTGTCCCAACATGCTGTTCTACGATCCGTGGTTTGAGCGGTTGTGGACGCGCCAGGAGGGCTTGTATGGGCAGAAGATCGAGGTCATCCTCCTCAACCGTGTGCCATGTGCGCGCCAGAGTAACGAGAAGCACACTGTTCCGAGTCGTTGGCTGGCGGAGGGAAGCGCAAATACTAGGCGTTCTACGGTGGAGCTTTTTCTCGCCGACAAGCTCGCTTACCACGGATTCACCTCGGAAGAAGTGGACAAGATCGTACCCGATGCTTACTTGGACTTCGTGTACAGGCATCGGCTGAATGTGGTGGATTGGTACGGCGGTGTAGAGGGACCCCATCCAGATTATTCGCCTATACAAGGGTCTTGGGAAAGTGAACGAGAGACGACGAAAGCTCGAGATTATGTTCTTGCCGTATTCCCCGACATGACCGGTTATCGTGTCCCACCGAACCCCCGCAAGATGTCGTTCGAAGCGTTGCTCGCAGATGCGCTCGACCAGACTGCTTTGCAGCAGCGGTACCTGTTCACAGCCAAACTCCCCAGGGGAATGCTGTCCCCAAGCTCGGAGGACACTGTGGCTCCGTGGATGCCCCAGGAGCCTACGAACGTCGCGGAAGCACTCGACGGAATTCTAGCTCCTGCGGGAAAGCAACTCGCGACAATGAACAGCGCCGCAGCTCCCCTCTCCACAATCACCACGAATATCACCATAGAGCACCTCATGCCGTCGGAGGATAACCTGGCACAGATACTGGGATATTGGAGAACGGCGACAGACACTGTTCAGCACATATCGCACGCGCACCCCGCTGGACCTTGCGCAGGGTCTCATGGCACGGACACGCCAGACGACAGGATTCTGCTACGTCGGTACCTTGTCGAGCAGTTTTCTTCCCCTGCAATAAATGATTGGGGTAAGATGGACATGAGAGGTATGGAGTTGAGGACCGCAGGACGCCTCACCTTCGAGAAGGTTAGAGGTGCGGTCTCGGGGGATGTTTTCAAGGAGGAGCTTTGTCGGTTCCTTGTTTGCCTACTCTGTGGAGTAACGCAGAGGACCGCAGATACCATTCGCCAACGCGCAAGTTTCGTGGTCGCTAGGACACCGTTGGGGGACCTCCTAGCTCTGATAAACAGCGATGTATTGGCAGGGGCGAAATCGGGGGACTTCGCACTCCGTGTCTCAAACCTATGGCGTGGCCAAGGACTCTTGATCGCCGCTCCAAACCCTTCAAGCGGATACTCCGTAGTAGGAAGAACTGCCATACCCAAGGAGTTAGCGAGGAAGACAGATGGTTAGACCCAAGTTAGACCTTTCTACCGAGCAACATGTACCTTTCTGTACGTCGCATTCATCAGCCTCGACGTGTCACCGGACTCAAATGCGATGTACCCATGGCCTCGAATAGAATTGCAGCTCCACGGATTGAAATTTTCTCGGCGGAAGCCTCGTCGGAATAGATCGGACTGTAGACGGGAAGCGAATTGGGCGCATCACGCTATCTTGATGCGCCATCAGAGATTCATTCGAGAGCACAAGAAAGAGTCCGATATTACAAGCCAACCTCCTGTTGGTTCTACATTGTTGAGTACCGAAATGTCAATTTTACAGTCGAAGAAATACATGACGAAGAAGGTATGTTCAAAACCAGAGATTAAACCTGCGACGGCTCAGGCGAAGCCTGTCCTTTACTATTCTTAGAAAGATTATGTAGTTCCATAATTACTGAGCTAAATTCCGTCTGCGGAGGTGACGGTCCGTAGTACTCCTCGCGGAGGTTGAGAACAAGCCGCGTAGCCGCCGAGGGTAGGATGGCAATGATCCACGTTGTACCAAGCTCCCAGTAGTCGCTGGGTAAGAGAAGCCAAACGAGGGTATTGAACAGGTACATTGTGAATCCGCTGTGTATCCGTGAGAATGATAGATAGAGAGGGAGGCGAAATGGCGTACCACAGAAAGTAGAACATGGAGTCCCGCACGAGCACGTTCATCAGACGCTGACCTGTCCACAGCTTGTCCATGCAGGTGCGGTGATGCCTGTAAGAGCGCGACAAAACGAGGATAACCATGACGAAGTCGAATGACATGGGAGGGATCCTAACGGTGACGTCCAGTGTGTTATCGCATGCACTGACGTAAGCAGCACTTACCAGAGCATCCAGAAGAAATTTTTATTTGTGATATTGCAAAAGGGCGTCCCAGGAACCACTTCTGGATGTTCTCCCATGATTTGTAGAAGGCATATGGCACAAATGGCAGCAAATGAGATGACGAAGAGAGTGGTGACGCCTATCTTGACCCATATATCTGTTGAGCCGGTAAGTATCTAGCTAACATCGGCACGTTTAGAAACGTACTTTGTTTGTACACTGCGTGAAGACGGATTTGGAGAATAACTGGCGTAGGATTCAGCACACTCTTCTTCATTGACATCGTATACGTACTTGAGACTACGCTTGTGACATAGATGCCTGCGAAGAGCTGAAATCAATAATTGCCCTCGAAGACGATTAGTGTTGTGCGTACCGAGCCAAGGCATCTGAGCCTGTATTTCGCCTACGATGTAATGTTTAGAGCACACTATCACGCAAAGATTTGAACGACTGACATCTGAGTAGAAGAGAAGTGTCAGTATGGGAACTCTGCGCAGACCGTACAGGACTCACTCGATTTGCGTAATCGGGCGTTTGAGAAGTGATACTACGGATGGTCATTCAGCTTCCTCTCCTCAGATGAGACCGTGAATCCTTACTGTATGTCTCAAACACAACAAGTGTATAGGTGCTGTATCGAGCCTGGCCGTGATGAGCATGCGCAAATCCACGAATGAAGTGAGCTCACTAGCAGGTATAGCACTTTGAGAGCACACCATCTTGACCTCTACATACAACGTTCAGAGGAAGTCGGCAACCATAGAAATGGCATACCCATATCAATCGTATCTAACAGTAAAAGTTCTTGAGAAATGAATCGGGATAATGACACTATAGTCCCTACCTCGCGCTCAAGGTTGATCACTAAAACGGACCAAGTACATTAATAATTAAGCCGGGGAGACACACGTTGAATGCTCTCACAGTTTTCTAGAACGAAGAATGTCGCGGCAGACACTAGAAGTGGTCGGATGTGAGTCACAGTTTCTCTTGAAGTAATAATGACTTACAGGTAACGTAGGTCACGTTCTGAGCACGCGAGTACGCCAGTACCAGGGCTTGGTATTCTGCAGCGTCCATCAAGACGGTGAGTCAGACACAACCGACCCCGTCTCGTGTTTATAGTATGTGCAAAAAACCCCAACAGAAACGGTGCTGGCTACTACGTCCGAACACGCACGGCGTATAGACTGAACGAGACGGAAATCTCTTCTCAATGAGTTGGCATGTCAGCAGAGGAGGAGGAGCGGATCCTATGGGTGTTGAGGAAGATGGGGATCGTGCGTGCAACGAAATCTGTCGCGATCTTTGTCGGAGTTGCGACGTAAGTTTGTTCATTGTCTGCTCGACGGACTCAACGGGATGTCATCACGCGATGTGCCTGAGTAGAGACAGTTCCGCTATAGTCCATGAGGATGCGGCGTGTGTGAATGGGCGCACCTCAGTACCATGGTGGAAGAGCCTCCGCGGAATCAATGAGCGGACATGCGGCCACAGTTCAAGGCGATCCACCCTGAAAGATGTCTATGTGAAACTAGATTGTAGGTAAGATTCCAAGGCAAGATGGATGTTGAGACGCATTACCATTTCCTAATGTCCCATGGTCGTTGTCATTATGACTATATACCGCGGCGGCCCTGCCGAGCAGGATATGGGTCCTGGAGTGATTTTATTCGTGTTTCCAGCTCTATTCCGCTAGGGAGACGATGGCGTGCTCACATAGGCCAGGGACTCGGAGTATGTTCGACTGACAGTCGGAGTAGGAGTCGCAGGTCCTACGAGTTCGCGTTCCCGACCGGCTCAAATTGGTGGCTGATGGGAATCGATCGAACCGAACCTCATCGGACGCCCGCGAGCAGTGACTCCCGATTGCTTCTGAAATTATACCCTCCATCTCTCTTCATCCCCTCGTGCTGCCATAACTCACAATGACGCTCGACGTCCTCCATTTTATCGACAACAAGGGTGGAAATGCCCAGGAAATCCGCGAGTCGCAGCAAAAGCGCGGTCTTTCGACTGAGATCGTAGACGAGGTCATCCAGATGTATACAGACTGGGTCAAGAGTGCGTACGTTGCGGGCCACTCCTACCACCCGAAAAACTAACTGAAAGTAGTGGACTTTGAGGCTAACAACATAAGCAAGCAAGTCAATGCCGTGCAGAAAGAGATAGGAGCCAAGAAAAAGGTAGCTGCACTTTACGCGGTATCGCCACCACATATCTGAGGCGACGCTCCAGGCGAAAGAGAACGCGGATGAGCTGGTAGCGAAGAAGAAGCAGCTAGACGAGCAGGTGGTCGCAAAGCGCGCCGAGTCGAAGGAGCATGAAGCGAAAATGCGCCAAAGAGCATCGACTGTAGGCAACATCGTAGGCAAGGACGTCCCCGTTAGCGTGACCGAGGTGAGTACGAGCATTACACTTTCGTGTGCAGATTCTCCAATAACCTTAGTAGGACGACAACAAGACTCTGCGGACATGGCATCCCAAAGGCGACGGCGCAGAGGTCGAGAAGAAGACTGACATTATGCCTCACCACGAAGTTTTGCTGCGACTAGATGCGATGGATCTCGAGCGTGGTACGTCCTTCTCGAAGAACTCTCTTTAAACTCGCCTCACGGTTTCTCTCAGGTTCTAAGATCGCTGGCCACAGAGGCTACTTCCTCACCAACGATGGCATCGATCTCAACCAAGCACTTATCACCTACGGCCTCCACTTCCTGCGTAAACGGGGATACCGCAACATCCAGCCGCCCTTCATGATGAACAAGGATATGATGGCCAAGACCGCGCAACTTGATCAGTTCGACGAGGAACTCTACAAAGTCATCGCAGACGACGACGAAAAATACCTCATCGCGACCTCGGAGCAACCGATCAGCGCGTACCACTCGGGCGAGTGGTTCGAGTCGCCCGAGACCCAGCTGCCACTGCGGTACGCAGGCTACTCGACATGTTTCCGCAAGGAGGCCGGCAGCGCCGGGCGCGACATGTGGGGCATTTTCCGGGTGCACCAGTTTGAGAAGGTCGAGCAGTTCTGCATCACCTCGCCGGACAAGAGCTGGGAGGCACTCGACCAGATGATCGCCACCTCTGAGGAGTTCTACCAGAGCCTCGGCCTCCCGTACCGTGTCGTCGCGATCGTCTCCGGCGCGCTGAACCTGGCTGCTGCGCAGAAGTACGACCTCGAGGCGTGGTTCCCCTTCCAGGGCGCGTACAAGGAGCTCGTCTCGTGCTCGAACTGCACAGATTACCGTGCGTCTCTCATTCCCTATTATGTCCTCGACTCAACTAACACCGATATCTCGTCCCGATATCTAGAGAGCCGCCGGCTCGAGGTCCGATGTGGCCTGAAGAACAAGGACCAAGCACGGAAGGTCTACGTCCACATGTTGAACGGCACGCTTTGCGCCACGGAGCGTGCCCTCTGCTGTCTCGTCGAGAACTACCAGACTCCCGAGGGTCTCGTCATTCCCGAAGTTCTCCGGCCATACATGCAGGGACGCGAGTTCCTACCATGGCTCAAGGAACTCCCCAAGAGCGTCCAGAAGAAACAAGCGTAACTGTAGACGTACGTGTACACCAAGCAAATACATTGTGTATCAATATGTTACATGTATTTTCTCCCCCGTTTTTCTCCCTTACCCTGTAGAGATGACAGAAATTGTAGTTGGTATCGCTCACGGAGAATTCAATCTCAGTGGAAAAGTTGCTTCTCACTGCGGAAATGTAATGACATCGTCAGAGGCGGTAAAGACAAGGAGAGGAAAAAATACGAACGCGAAGAGCCACAGGTTCTGTGGGTTGTTGTAGGTCTCGTTCGTGTATGAAAAGCGGACTATACCAAAGTCGTCAACTCATGATGCATTGAATAGGCACGAACACTTACGTTGCGGGAGCTCCGACTCATACGCGATCGGGACCTGCTCATTGAAGAAACTCCAGGCTGTAATGTCGCGCTCAGTCAACTGCCAGTAAGCACAATTGGCTGATGTAACTTACCCGACCTCCAGTTATGCCTGGGGTACAACGTAAACGTCAGAGGGGTGTTGGCGAGAGGTAAAGCGAAACACGTACCGCATGTTAGCGTTAACGAGCCTTATGATCCAAACACATCAATACCCGTACGCACAACCCTAAATTTTGGGTACTTACAGGTCTGGGGGTGCAAGCGGGTCCTGCAACATTATGAGTATCTGGATAAAGAGCAGGAAATAGACAAGGCACTCACGTTCTTGACGCCAGCGGTCTTAATCTCGGTATCAAGGTCGGCCCACTCCAAGACCTGGTTACCTGCCATACCCTTGTACTGGACTTGCTCGCCAGGCTTGCCGCCGAAGATAGCGATGGGCGTGTTGTGCCGCTCGAACATGAGTGTGCTGAACATGGCACAGGTCGAAGCGCAGTTGCCATTGCTCACTGGGGATACGCGAGATCAACATGCGCCAGCTAAGGAGAAGGAGGGATGTCACTTACCGATGCCGACATTCTTCAGGTCGAAAGGTGGGTTGCGGGGCACTGGAACGATAAACTCCTCCTCGCAAGTGTCCTAAATCGGTGTTGGTTTGGACACGCATGATAGGAATGCAATGCATAACGTACAAAGAATCGCTGCGCGTTCTGGTCTGTGACGCCGTTGATGCGGAATGGCACACTAGGGTTGTTGTAGTTGTGCGTGACGGGCATTACAGAGTTGTTGAGGAACGCAACTACCAATAGGATGTCGTCAGTTGAGCATAACGGGTAACAGGAGGAAATTATTACAGTTATCTGGGGTGTAGAACGTGAAACTTGCGTTCAGCCCAAGAGCGATGTCAGCAGCCAGGATCTTCTTCGCGAGCGGGTTCGCTCGGTTGGTAGACTGGAATCCTCTGGATTATACCTATGAGCGTTGGACCACTGCCAGAACAAGTAGAAAGCGTACGGGTTGCCAATACGGGATCCTGCCAGGGAGGTCCGATCTATCAGCGTGGCGCGGGGATCTCGGCAGAAACAACTGACCGGCGAGGTATTGGTGCAGGAACTGACCAAGGCAGACAAATCCACCTAACGACAAATTCGGCGTCGTCAATCACAGTCGCGACGTGCGCAACGGAATCTGGTACGCACCCCCGTTGTTCGTGAGATCGATGATGACGCGGGTTACACCTGAGGACTGGAACTGCTTGATGGCGGCGTCGACGTCCGTTTGGAACTGGTTGAAATCGCCTTCGAACGATCCGATGAACATCTAGCATCTGCTATGAGTTCTGTGTTCTAGTCCAGAGGATCTGAGACGACGCACCACGCCGGTCTTGTTGGCCGGGAGGACGAAGGACTTGATGACACCAGTGCTGCCGGCAGCAGGCGGCAGGGTAGGTTGGAATTGGGTAGGCAGGCCGACCGCCTTGCTTTGTGACAGGTCGATGATGGACGCGCGTGCCAGCTTGCGGCGTGGAAGCTCCCTCTTACGTTCAGCAGCTGAGCCGAAAGTCTTGAGGTCAACACCGTTCGTGTCGTCGGTCGCGGCGCAATTCGCTGCCCAGCTGAACAGTTAACCATATTAGCTCAGAGTCACCCCCGCAACACGAGAAGTGGGCTTACAAGGACGCTTTGTCGGTGAACGGCGCGCCAAGATAGTCCGCGAGGTAGGGAATCGTGACCGTCTCCGGTTTGGTGGAGCCAACAGGGATGAGTGTCATAGTAAGGCTGTCCCTGTCAGGGAACGCGGGGCCAGCAATGTCACCGAAGCGCTGTGAAAAATCGCTGCCAGAAATGCGGTAGCTGCTAAACACGCTGTTCACGCGTACGCCATGGTCGAGGTAGTTTCCGGATTCGGTCGTGGCGATGAGGTCCGCGTACGCAAACGCGTCCATACCAGCGATCTGCAGCACACGCGCGCCAGCGAGCCGCTTCCAGTCAAAGTTGATCTTGTCGAAGAAACTGGTGAAGTCCGGTCCTAGCAAAGAGACGAACTCGACGGAGTCGGGCGCAATGAACACGCTCTGGACGCCATTCTGCGTGAAGGTGACGACCGGAGCTGGAAGGAGGTTCTGGAAGGAGGTGTAGCAGTTCGGGAACCAGCCTGTCCAAAGATTAATTTGATGCTTGTCACAGAACTGCGCAGCTGAAACATACGCGTGTGACCATCGTTCAGCTGCGTTGTGAAGTTGTATATGGCCCGATTGAAATCATAATCCGTCTGGAATATATCAAGTCAGAATCAACATCACGTTCTCGTCCAAACTGCTACCGACCGCGAACTTCGTGCTGTTTATCCGCGCAAGGTCGGCACGAATATTGGTCGTCGACTCCTGGAACGGCGCCGGAGACTGCAAGTAGAAGTCCTCGAAGGTGAAGAAGTCGAAGACGCGCGCGACATTGTTGAGGACGTTCTGTCTCAAGGTCTCGTTGAAGGGGAACGACTTCAAGCAAGCCAAGGCTTGGGAAGGGACGACGAAGGTCTGACCCGCGAATGCCGCGCAGGGGTCGGCGGTGGGAGCGGCGTTGACCAAAGCGGTACCCGAGACCAGCGCTATCGCTGCGGCGCACGCACGACGAGACAGCATCCCTGAAAGCGTGTCAGCGAGCAGAGCGGCCTAGAGGAGAGGAAGTCCCAAAGGCTCGCTGGCCCATCCCGCCATTGCGGCACTTTATAGCACGTCGCGTCCCGTAATGCGTCTAGCGCCATTCTGTATGGAAGCGTGCGCGACGATTGATACGAGGCCGGCGGCGCAGGAGGGACACTGGCGTTGCCGGTACCATGAGAACGATCAAGATGGGTACAGTGTACAGTGCGGGTAGTTGTGTCATTTTGCCTACATTCACGTCGGCGCCGCGTGGGCACATGGATTCTATTTCACGCAGCGAAGTAGAACTGTTCTGCCCGGGTTGGAATGCCAGGTACCGAACAGACAGGCGGGTCGGCGGCGAAGGAGAGCCACATGGCCAGAGCACGATAGGCCGGCGGTACCTGACGAACGGTGAGTGACCGCAGAGCGAGAAGCAGCTTTAAATAAACACACCATACACTTCAAATAGTCCGCGGCCCGTCGCTCGGAGGTGACCTGAATACAAGACGGTACATTTTCTCCACAGTTCTCGCGGGCGCCAGCCCGACATGAACCATTTGATGGTCCCCCTTTCATTTTGTTATCATCACCCGACGGGCTCATGGGGCGCTGGCGGCCTCGTGGAGAAACGAGGAACGATGATACGTCAAGCCGTTTCAATTTTGAGCATGTCAGGGTAGATGAGCGTGGTGAGCAAGTACGTGTACAAGAGGTCTGAAGGTAGAGGCAGCGTTGTCGATGATAGCAGGGTAGAAAACAGGGCTCGAAGGGATATTTGAGGGGTCAAGGATTATTTGGACCGAGAGTTGAGTTGACGCAGACGAAGGAATCCTCGCAGTAGAGCATTGACATTGAGGAGAGAGGCCAAAGAGCGCAGGCGCTTGATTCGACCTTGTTCCGGACTTTCCCGCCTATGTCCTAATTGAGGCGACTGACGCCGAAACTCCCATCTCTGCACCACGAAGATGCGCCTCCACGAACCCCGAATTCCTCAACGATAGCTGTGAAACGGCTTATACAACACAGCACAACATCAAGGCTATCCGCTGTACGTGCCAAACCCCCAGAGATATCCTGAATACGCCTGACATACCGCGTAACGTGCAGACTCGGCCCGGACGCTGTATATTGCGTATCTCGATTTACGCACCTCGGTTGCCTGGCGATAGAGCCGGATACTCTTGTCTCTCTGGGCTCTCGCACGTGTGAATGTATCGACCTTTATTCAACATTACACGGATACGCCAGCGTGATGTTCGGAGCTGCTCTGAACATCTATCTCTCCGAACACCAGTGGCGCATCTGGTTGTTATGTTTGTACGCTTCGGGTCAGACTGTCTTCTGACGCTGTCCAAAGACTATGATCTAGTTGCCCATAACCTAGGCAAGCTCGACTTCGTTCTCTCCTCTCCCTACAGCTGATTCGGTACCACCGTATTAGTAAAGCTGCTAGCTACCCAGGCTTGGCTCTCATAACTGGTGTACCTCGTACTATGCCAACGAAGGGGAACCTTCTCGGGAAAGCACTCTATCCTCGACTGTAGTGATGCGTGTTGCCAACCATCGGGATATCACTTAATGGTTATCAGAGCACCGGATGATGACTCGAACGTATAAACCCCGATGGCTTTTCTTCCCTCGGAGTGACAGCGTCAGCTCTCGCCCATTTGTCCCCCCTCTGAGAGGATGGACCAATCCACACTATGGACGACGTACGCAAGATTCCTGGGCGTCAAGTACGTCAACGGTCAGTACGGAAATTATGCTCATCTAGCTCAGCTGACCATGCGCGTTCATCGATGCAGTGGGTGCCGCGACGTTTGCTGTCTGCGAGAATTGTGAGCACGGCAGGGGGACTTCTCACTCCGCTAGGTCTGATAGTCTGTTTGCGCAGTTGCTAATTTGGAGCGGGAGGTACGTCTCTCGACTTGCTCATTCATCTGTTGCTCATATGTCTTGTAAGATTGACTTGATCTGGGTGAGTACGCATCAACGAGGCCACACATGTCGCTGAAAGTCCTTCTGTGGGTACGCAGCGGTCTAAATGGTCATCACTGAAGGTTTTGTACCTGCTGGTGCGTGCTACGTACTCTATAGCGAGAAATGCTCATACGCGTATCCGACCAGGCCAGATACATGCCATACGTGCAGATCATACCGCAGACATACCGTATGTTCAATTTTGTTTTTGTTAATTCATAAAAGTTGTAGCGTATGTTTGATCCCCATAATCCCCTCAGTGTACACTCAGCCCACGCTGAACCATGCACAGTAAGCATCAATGCTGTTCATCGTCTGGACACCGTGATGGATGTCTGATCTGTTGACATAGATGTTCGTCCGTCGTGTTTCCGTCGGAGATCCTTCCTGACATCATCCGTTAGGTCGGGCAACAGCCAAGATGGCGTGGGTTGGTACGGCAATACCTCCCTGTTCCGATTATTACCTCTGACAGATAACAGGGGTCTTTACCGGTGCCGTATTTTGTGGTACGTAGCTAGATCGTCGAGTCTCCTCGTATCTAACGACCTGGTTACCAGCGATACTACAGCAACGGTTGCACGCAATATACAATCAAGGTACGCAAGTCGTTATTTCTACTGCAACGCTCCTAAAATGGTATTCAGCCTTATGGGTCAAAGTCTCCACGACGATCATGTTCATTGCAACTATAATTGGCGTATCGAGCATAGCGGGTCTCCATGTCGGCGGTAGGAAGATCATTCGACAGCACCCAATTTGAGTATGACGGTTTATCACAGGAGACATACAAGCCGTATCCGGTTACGCACTGTGTATAGCGAGCGTTCCTCAGTCTTACTATGCCCTTTGGTATGTTGGTAGTGTGCGAGTTGATATGACCTGGCTGATCGTAGTGCCAGGATACCACCAATGGTGTTCGACTTCTTCATGGTCGTGCTCGTCTGCTTCAAGGCGGTAGAGCACGTTCGAGTGTCCTACAATAGCCCCTTTACAGGCTGCCGCCTTATGATGGTCATCGCTCGAGACTCCATTCTCTATTTCGTATGGTGAGTAATTCTTTATTATTGCGGGTTCATATCTTTGACACCTCGAATAGCGGGTTTGCGATGTATCTGCTCAACATGCTTGTCTGGCTGCTATGTCCTCCGGATTACGTCGAACTTGGGCCGATGTGGACCTCTGTCATCACATCGGCTGCGATAACACGGATGACTCTCAACCTACGAGAGGAATACCGTCGGGCGTCACAACCAGGCCTAGGGTCACATGGAGTGCAGTCGACTTGGGGGCTGCAATTTAGCCCCGTATGCACTCCTAGTATGAACGAAGAAATAGAGGACCGTCCTCACAATGTACCTGTTTAGTCATTCGTTTAGAGTGTCGAGCGAACCAAATCCCGGAAATTGAAGAACAACGTGATTTTTCAGGCCGAGACTCTATGTTTTAAACACTGCTACTACAATTGACCTGAATGACCCCCACAGCCCAAGTAAAGAAATAAGACTATTAGACAACCTCAAATGCCTTCCCTCCCGCCCGAGCATCGAGTGATACGACCTCGTTGAGACCCATGACCTCGAAGAAGGCCTTTGGGTCCATCCCTTTCGCAGAGGTGAAGTCTGTTCCAGTCTTCTTCAGCGAGTGCATTGCCGCCCGGACACTATGAACCATGGCGACGCATGACACGAGTGAGAAGACTGAGAGACAGATAGTCAGCTTGGGAATCCGTCGTGGAGAAAATTGAACACGCACTGATGATCTTGGCACCCATGTCTTCAGCCTGTTGGCAGGTGAATGATGGGGTCAGGCCACCGGAGATGACGTTGACGAGCACCGGCTTGGGTGCAAGCGCGGCGACGGTCGACTTCAGAAGCTCCTCGGTCTTGACACCCTCGATGAAGCACACGTCTGCGCCGGCGTCCGCTGCGAGCTTGAGACGCGTGATGGCTTCGTCCATGCCGAGCACCTGCGCCGAGTCCGTGCGCGCGATTATGACCTGGAGTGCTTGTCAGAACTGACAGCGGATAGCCAAGTGGAATCCGCGTACGAAGTCAGAGTCTCCGGGAATAGAGTCACGGGCAATGACGGCCGCGCGGATGCGAGCCAAAAACTCCTCGCGGGAAACAACTTGCTTGCCCATGAGATGACCACAGCGCTTCGTCTGCACCTGATCCTCGATATGGCACGCCGCAAGACCGACTCGGGCGTATTTCGTAACAGTGCGGGCGACGTTGGCGGGTCCACCGAAGCTGCGCGAGAAGGTTAGCTCTGCAAATCGGGAGTATAGAGTGAGACGGCGTACCCAGTGTCGGCGTCAGCGATGACTGGCACAGTCGGATCGAGTGATGCGTGCATCTCGCCAGCCTGGACGAAGTCGTTCATCGTTGCAATGGCGAGGTCGGGCTGCCCAAGGCGAGATGCTGTTGTGGCAGCACCACTATATTCCCGATCAGCAACCAGCAAAACTCGAGAGTGTTCACAAACTCACCTCTGGTACAGACATGTGAAGCCTGCCTCGATCGCGCACCGTGCGCTGATACCGTCGCAGATACCGGGAGCGACGACAATGCCAGGACGAGCGAGCATCTGGCGGAGGCGAGTTGCAGCGTTGAGCGACAGCGGGCCCTCAAGGTAGTTCTTCGGGTCCAGGCGCGGGTTGTAGTACACGTCTGGGCGGGGTGCTGACGAAGGAACCTCGACGAGGGTGGAGGCGGGAGAGGCAGCGTCGGAAGATCCGTAGAGTTCGAGGCCGGGCATTTTGGCTTGTGTGAGAGTAAGGAAGTGGCTGAGACGACTGAGGGAGAAGGGCTGGCTGATGCTAGAACAACATTGTATCCCGGAGTATTTAACTTGTTCGCTTGCTGCAGCGCTGACCGCTGTCAGGTAAACCCTGGCACATTGTAATGCGTGTGCGACGCGATGGAAGGCACACGGTGGCCTTCAGAAGGATGGAAGCCACGTATGTCTTGATTATTTTGCCAGGGATGTCGAGGTGATAGAGCGGGCGATGCAACTTGCACCTAGGTTGAGCGACGACCAAGCTGATCTCGAATTCAAAGAAGACGGGATGTGCTGGCACAAAAGCTAATCTTGGTCTCGAAGACGCTCCGGGTATTCCATAGAGTGCTGGAGATTCGCAGTCCGCCTACACCTTGGCGGAACCCAGTAAACTTCAGCGTCCTAAAATAGCGTCCATGTTCAGTGCTGTACTACGCCCAAGGCTGGAGTAAATTTTCCTGACAGCAGGTCGCACCTACATGCATGTTCACATTGTAGACCCCGAGACTCAAAATCCTGGTACTGCGCCTTGCAGTTTTTCGATACGAATCTTACTGGTTGGCAGTGTAGCAGTAGACATCATCGAGAAACCAGGCGAGGGCGCATCAACGCATCACGGACATCACCGGAAGATCGGTTCAAGTGACTCCCCTGCGAACCACATCCGAATCGGACTCGTCCCCCGCTGTCTCCTCGCTTTCACCCTGGTGAAGAGCTTTGGCCTCTGGAACATTGACTTACGGCTATTCGCTGAGATGAAACGTCCGGTTGTATGTTGCTTACCTGACTTCAAGCCCCGAATCGATATCCGGGTATTTTCGAACATACGTCGAGCTCAGCGTAAACAAACCCGTTACCCGAGCCACACTGTCCCATTCCCGGTATGTGAATGTCCGTCGCTCTTTTCGCAACTAAACCCGTTCCATATGACCAGGCCCGTATGGATTAACGCATCGCGTTACCGAGAAATGAGTCACATTGACTTCCCAGACGCTCGTTTACGGGTGTGATCGGTGTCCGCACGCCATAAAGCCGTGCTCGAAGGAAGACTGCAGAATACGCTGACCATCTCGATATGCTCGACGCGGACCTCAAGATTGTACGGTTTACCGACCCTCAGGCTTTTCTGGAGGCCATCGACCTAAAGAAACATGACGACAGCTTCTTAAACTTCTCCCTTGGATCGCTCATGGACAGTCTGAACCCCGTTCATATCAGTTCTCGCAATATTGAGCCAGGATCCCGCATCATGCTAGGTGTATATGAGGGAGGCGAGCTAGTGTGAGCATTATATGAGAGTTTCGTCGTCCGAGGTTGCTCACCGATCGTTTTTAGCGCCATATTTTCCAGAGTCAAGGGCGATTTCGCGTGGCAGCTGAGTAGCCTACGTGATCAGCTGGCTCTCGAAGAGAGCTTCGTTTCGAATGTCACCTCTTCCCTCACCAAATACCTTCCGACTATCATTCCTCCCGCATCTTTCGACTTCGTGTTCGGCCACAACGCCTTGGCGGAAGCCTTTGTCAACGCGTATATCGCCCAGCTACACTCTCTTGGGATTCAAGCCAAGCCCCTCCCTCCAATCTTCCGCTCGCAGATATCTTATGCGACCAAAGCTACCCTCCCACCTCTCTCTTCCGCATTCTCTCAACATCCCGTACGACTTGCGACCATGCCCAACGACCTGGAAGCTGTGGCGCTCATGTACAAGCAGTTCCATCGAGCATTCGAAGAGGAGACGGACAGCAAATGTAGGGAGGAGATGAGCATATGGATTTCGCTTGGACTGGTCTGGGTCTGCTTCGTTGATGGCGAGCCGGCTGGCTACGTTTGCGCCGCACGCCCAACTCCACGTACGATCTCGATTCGCAACGTCTTTGTCAAGCCCAAATTCCGACGGAAGGGGGTAGCGGAGACGATGGTGCGTGACGTTTCACGCTACTATCTGGGGGCGGAGACTGTCGGCTTCGAGGGCGTACCTTCGAGCCTGCCGAAGGAGGGAGTGAAGGAGGAGATCTGCCTGAATGTGATCGAAGAGCACATTGCGCGGCTATACAGGCGCTGTGGATATCTTCTGGGAGAGGACGATCGCGACCCTGCGACGGGGAGGAGGGGTTGGATACCTACGTCGTTCTGGACTGTCGACTATTCCAAGGAATGAACTTCGTCATTGAACAAGATACGCTTGCTTGTTTGTGACATCGTCGAAACACTGACGTTGGCAGTTATCGACCAGAGGCTGAAACATACGAACCAGGGCATCCGATGCTGAGTAATTCCCCTCGATGTTTTATCTATCAGTTTTCTGAAAATTTGACGGACAGATTCCGCAGTTAAGCGTTGTCAAAGACATGCCGGGTACTCTTCCCATACGGGTCAAATTCTAAGTTCCTATCCTCATGCAAACGTTACGGGGCACGTTGGCATGTCAGCTACCGCATTGAGGATGTGCGGTCCCCAATACGGCCTGACATATGCCACTCATAGGTCACCTACGTGACCAGACTTCTACTCTTCCGATATTGCGACCGGGAACAGACAGGTGCTACCGCAAGACGCTGCTCTCGTTTCATTCACGAGTTCGTCAGGCTTTCATACACAGCCGTGTCGGACACTATGAATAGCGATGTGCTCTTCGAATTGTCCTACCTTGGCCAACATCTCAAGCCTATCATGCTCCAACACCGGGAACAAGCTCCTCTTCCCGCCAGCATTGTGTCCAATATGTAAGACCATACTTCGTTGGCTAAGCTCGCTCAGTTCTCTTTGATACTACTCTCTCAGACTCGTAACACACCGCCTACTTATTGCTGTGGCGAGTAAGTGATTTTATCTCGAAGGCGAACCGAGCTTAAGAAGGCTCCGCTTTTAGCTTTCATCCTATTCGAACACACAATAACTATTCGGGAAGAAATAGCGGTCATTTGGCAGAGAAAATGGACACCGACATCCTTCTTGTTAATCTTCATACGCTGGACGTTACTCGCGCAAGCTTTGTTCATCCTTCTTCCTAGCCCAGAAGTACAGGTGAGCGAAAAAACCATACTACCGACCGTACTCGCTTATGTTTGTTAGAGGTAAATCCGCTATTATTCGACTTTTTACCGTCTCATCGTTTGCTGGAAGTTGTGCGCAAAGGGTGATCATGATTCTGACCCCGGTGCTGGTTGGATCTGTGCAAACCGCCGGTGAGGCCTGTTCTACCACATTTGCTTGGCCGGCTGCTGATATTCTCGCAGCTTTCTCCGCCTTACGCGCATTTGCGCTCCAGGGCCATTGCTATCGCATCGCTGTTGTCGTGTTCATACTGGGACTAGCTCCAGTCTCTTTCAACGCGGTGAGATTCCAGCTCTTCGCCTCGCGAACGTGCTCATCACATTCGGACAGTACGCGCTATCGATAAACAGCGCTCCGCTCCCGTTCGTCGGAAAGGAGATCTTTCTGTGCAACCAATCCCGACTCATCACGGGAACCTTGAACCATGTGTATGTCAGGCCTTTAGCAGCTTGGACGATACCTCCGCTCACACTTCATCGTCAGCTGTATGTTGGTATCTCTGCGACAGGATTGTGAACAATTGTGCTGATGGCGAACAGACGCCATCGTTTCCAGACTCCCGGTGATTATAGCGGAGACCATCGTTCTCACAATAACGTGGATCAAGACCTATCGCTGCTATCGTGAAAGCCGGCGAGCGGGTATCTCAGCGTCGCTTACTGAATGCATGCTCCTTAACGGTGAGTGTGCCTTGTCCTACCACCTTATGCCTTGTTTACATGAAAAGAAAATCAGGTTCGCTTTACTTCGTGTAAGTGTGTCCGTAATTGGTATCGCATGAATTCATCGTGCACAGTGCCCTGATATTTATCAACATCACCGAAATGACCCTGATATTCCAACCGGAGGGCAAACATCATTCAGTGGGCCAATTCCATAGCGCGACCGCAGCATTCGACTGACACTCTCATAGGACAGCTTGAGCTCTGTTACGCCATTTTTGGATGTCATGGTATATCCCATTGTCATTCTCTCGGATACATTGACTGATGCTCTCCGTAGCCACCCGTCCTAACCTCGCGTTTTATTTTGAACCTCCGGAAGGCAGCTCTCGTGAACACTACTTGCGAGACAAATGAAGCTCCAAGCCACGCAATCTTTGACCGGCAAATGTTACCAACAGAACCTACAATCCCAGTAACCTCGGACGACCTGGGCGGGTGTCTGTATATCGATGAACCGAGACGTGGAAACACACCGCGCAGTCTCGAAGAAGGAATCGAGATGACGAATATCAGACACAGGAGCTACACAGATGTATAATCATGACCCGGCTGCGTCCCGACCAATTCACAATGTCTTGAAACCTTCCGCGTCCAGTTCTCTCCGTAGTTCAACAATCATGTTTGCGGGTCCGTAAAATGAAGGTGCTCCTACACTGATAAACAATACGGAAACTTCGAAGTTCGCACCCAGCGATGGCAACCCGCTCAGCCCAGATGATGTCCGAGTCACAAGGCGCCCATAGAAATGTCCATCACAGTACGTCCGAGGTAAGATCGCTCCACATTGATATTAACGAAGGGTAGATTCCTAGCTCGGCGGGAGATGGGTGAACTCTCTACCTCCCACGTATTCGTAGAGCTCATACTGCTCTGTTGGGTTAGAGCCTTCGTTACTGCTCCAAACTTCGTCGTCAATGCTGATAGGCTCGGCAAACTGCGCGCTGGTAAAACGCATCGTCGGTCGCGTCCTCGTCATCCCAGCGTTCGGTAACGGGGGAATGGTGCGAAGGTTGATTATGAACCTCGCAGTAAGTATCGGGGGCTGAGGGTGTGTGGATATAGTCAAAATAGAGACCTGGAAAGCACAAAACGCACTATGATGTCCAAGATGGGTACGAAGGCGCTGGCGTTACTCTACTGTGGGGTGAGCAGCAGCTGCGTCATCAACAGAGTATAACTCACTGGATTAACTACCATTACAATCTCCACGATATTAATCACGAGGAGAGCCCTGTTAAGACCTGAGAACGTTACGCGGTGACGAGAAGTCGGGACTAACACGAAGTAGAGAGAGCCTGTTATGGAAATACACTTTAGTTGAGTGGCGGCCTGCAGATCATAGTAGCCAACTCACCGTCACGTAGTAGACAAGTTGTCAGGGAGTAATAGACTCCCGTTCTTTGACCGACCATATACGCTCGGTAAGTTCTTGCCCAGGTCAATGCAAGGACGATGAGCTCGGATAGAATCAGGGGAAGCCTAGATCCCAGAGCATCTACGTGCCAATCACTAATATGGTCTCGTGAGTATCATTTGACGTACATCTGCGGAGCATTGTGTGAGTGATAAGACTATTGACCACGTCAGAGCACTTACGCGTGATTCATAACACCAGAATACAATCGCGACTGGTTGCAAATATAGATATGGTCTCCGACAAAGCCCATGGGAGCATGTCGAGTGGCCAAGGCATACTGTAATGATGCGAGGCGTGTTCAGCGGGACGTGCCCAATGACAAATGACGCAATAGTATACTCACCGTGTTCCAGGGTACCGGGGAAAGGCCGAGTACAAAGACAACGAAAAAGACAGAATAACTGCGTTTCCACATTGCAAACGCCCGCAAAGCGGAGAAACCTATATGAATTGGGTCAGTGTATCTACAAACTCGAAGTGCCTGCCGCAGACGGACCAGCAGTTTGTATCTTGGCAATCACTACAGGTGCCAGCACCATTGCGGTTCGTGACGAGCATCTGTGTGGTTTTACTTAGAATCTGACACAGTCGCCGAATTGCGAGAACGAGAAGAACCTCTATGGAAAGCAGGAACGTCAGTGACTTCGTTTCTTAGCGCTTAATAAGCGTCTCACCTCAATATCGGGAGGTGGAAGCAAAATGAATACTGCTTCCACCAACAGCGTGTAACGGATGGTTAGGAGGAGCAACGAAGCGGGCGTCAGCTTGTTGCTCCAAATGATGCTAATCTCATCTTTGAAAGTTGCTAAATGATCATAGAGAATGAGACCTGTTGGAAGGTCAGCGAAGGGATGCTGAGCTGAGAACAGCACTAGGTACCTGCTACCGCAACCGTTAGGCGATGAGTTGTGATGCTGCAGATCATGTGAATATCATTCTCGGTGTTTCTGGGGTGTTTGCACACGCACATTGTCCAAAGCGCCGCTATCGGAGGGTCCTTGGGACGACCTACCACCGTACTCATGAGAGTTCAGTGAGAAGGAGAGGTTTCCACTCTGCCGTAATGTCCAGATCTCGGCATACGAGCTAGCTCGTGAGTCTGGATGATCAATTGATCCATACGTGTCGCAAGAATTAAATCAGATACACACCGATGGCGTTGCTATGCTACTGGACTATCTTGGAGGTCAGCACGGCCTCGCGAACGGCGTGCCCACTCGAAGGTAGACGATACGACCCACCAAGCCCGTTGTGGTTATGATGGGGACGGATAGTTGCGAATCTTGATCCGCGATACGGCCGATTGATGGCGACATATCTAAATATGGCAAGTATGCGATAAGATGTTGTATCAATGTGGTAATACACAGATTCAGAGACATTTTTTCCTTCGTATTCGGTCCGTACTGCTATAGACGTGGTAGACGTGCAAATGTTTTAAGTCCGCGACGAGAATCCAAGAATCCAACCCTTCAAACTGCATATGATCTGATAGAGTCCTCCTCAAATGACTGCCGGTTAAGCGCAGACAGCTCGGCGTCCAAGCTGATGCCTGAGGCTGGTCTGCCCACAAGATCCACAGAACCTCCAAGTTCATCCACCGCTGCCCACGAAATAGTCGATATTGGTTGCGCCTGGGCAAAACAAAGGGTGTGGCGGCTCATTTGAGGAGGCGCTGAATAGGAGGGAGTGACGGCAGCGAAGCGTAGGTTCATGATGAACCTGGCGGTGAGAACGGGAGGCTACAAGGAATTGTCAACACCTGGAACAAAAGAGAGAATACAACACGCACGATAATATCAAGCACGGGGGATATGGGTCCTGTAGTCTACAGAGAAGTTAGCGGTTGCCTACGAGGAAGAGCCTGTTTGGGCGACGAGCGTACCGGATGCATTAACAGTACGATTGATGCGACGTTTATGATGAGGAAGATTCTATTACAGAGCGTGTTAAAATGGGACAAGAAGTCTGGGGTCGTGCACACGTACATGAAATATAGTGAGCCTAGGAGAACGTTCAGCTGGGATCCGCTGAGTAGAATAAGACCGCTCACCATCGCGAAGTAAGCATGTTGTGAGTGACGACGCGACGCCTAGTCTATGTCCGGTGAGAAAAACTCGGTATGTCTTGGCCCATGTTAGGCCAACGACCAGCGATTCGGAAATAATCAAGGGGAGTCTCCCGCCATATGCGTCTGCGCTCAAAAGTCAGTGCATGTAGATCACAGCAACGACTGCACGTACACCTGTAGAAGCACATACGTGATCAGCAATCCAATGTTTTCAAAAATCAACAGAATTACGGACCCAATGGCTGCGGTGAGAAGCTCAGGGGTCGGTGGATTGCATACGAAGCTATCTTGTACGCGCTTGCTGATATACCCGACAGGGACACCGTGTTTTATCAAAGCGTGCTGTGGAACCGATTCGTCGTTGAACTGCCTTCGAAGACGGGTTGACATACTGTGTTCAAAACTACCGGGGTCAAGCCCAGCAGGAGGACTACGCCAAACACGTATCGGTTGTGGTCGGATATCGCAAAGACGCGCAATGCCGAGAATACTAGGATGAGGGATGAACGACCGAAACAAAGTATGTGCACATCAAGGGCATACCGGCGGTCTGAATGAGGCCAAGCAATGTCGGCACCAATTGGATCACGGTACGGGTTGAGCATCTATCCATCGTGTTAGTTACTTCACTTGAAAAAGAAACGATAGAAGTTCCATACTCCTAAAGACAACGGATCTTGTTAAAAGGCACATCTGCAAGTTATCAAGGCGTACCTCGATGCTCGGTGAAGGGAGAAGAATCATCACGGCTTGCGCAAGTAACGTCCAGCGTAAGGACAAAAGAAGTATAGACGAGGTCCCAGGCCTGCTTTTCCAAACGAATTCAACCTCATTGTTCATGGTTATCACATATTCGTATAGTATGAACGCTGTTCCAGGTCAGTAGCGACTCCCCCGAATAATTAGAGGTACGCACCGCTGGCAGCGGTCATCAGTTGATGTGTCAGCACGCTTCGCATGTAAGGCTTGAGTCGATGAACGCGTGAAAGAACATGATGTACGTACAATAATGAAAGCGTATCCGCGGGCAAGCTTTCAGGAGGCCCCGCCATCCTGCGTCCGAACGAAGGCAAAAAGACCCGAGAGAGTGTGAACGCGAAGTTAAGCAAAATTGGCAGCGGGTCCTGCTCTATTATAACCACGGTCGTGGAGCGAACCTCCGTAGTCGCCGTGCTGTCAAAAGCGTGCGCTCTAATCGCGTTGCGAAGAGACATGCCTGTATCCTTCAGAAGGACAAGCAATTCATCATAAAACCGTCCTACGGGCGAAGAACTATCAGTATCGCCACTCCTTCGAACCTACTCACAGATCAGACTGGTCTCAAGAGGCCTCTATCGTTACGGGAGATGCGCATGACTAGTAGGGAGATGTTGAGTGGAAGGAGCACCATTTTCCGAACGAAGTCTTCGATGGCGATGTGCAATCGAAAGGTGATCCCTGCTGTCAAGGCTTACTCGAGCCGTCGTTAGCGGAGCCTCGATGTAGGTCTTGGTTCCCGCGCTCCTCCATTGATCATGGCACACTCGCGATGGGACCTTACTGACTGACCGGCTACAGAGGGTCTGACAGTTCGGAGAGACTTCGATAGAATGTATCACTCACTTTCCCTCCTTCGTCGACGATTGGACCCCTGGTGGCTGCGGTCTATCAAGCGCTCCTAGGGCGCGGGTTTCAATGCGGGCTCGGGCAGACGAAATTAATTGAGCGCAATCCACGAAAGACGGTACATATAGCGACCGCCTGACACCCGTTTCGGCGAAGGCGTTAGCCACCTCCCAAAGCAAAACAGTGCATTCAAAGTCTCCTTGTCTAGGCTCGCTAACCATCTCCTGTCATGGACGACCTCGGCGGTGAAGATCTTAGGTCTAGATCTCGACATCACTGCAAACCTGGCCCTGATAGTTGGTGAACTTTGAGCGGCTTCGATAGATGAAGAAAGCGAAAAACTTACTTAGGCAGTGTGCATCTCCGGCGCAACGAGGGTACGACGGGAAGTAGAGTCGCTGTAGTCGGATCCGTCGTGTGCGGCGCGCACAGTGAGCGGGTCCTGTACGTCGCAATCGAAGTACACGGTACCCCTCGGGGAGATTTGATTGCTAGGTGGTACAAGGGGTTGCTGATATTGAATGCTGTGAGTCTTGCTGTCGTGAGTTGCGGGCGCGCTGTCGGGGTTGCCAGCGGTACCGTCGGCGGTCTGCGCTCCGCGCCCGACGTAAAGCATGGTTAGTCTCTGCCCAAAAGGGGACGTCACATCCGTAAAGGTTTCCACGAGGTGCCACCTTTCACCCTCTTGGAGGTCGCGCATCATGGGGTCAAAAGGGAAGTCCATGTCGAACGTGCTGTTTAGGAAGGCGGAGAATGAGTTGCGCGGTGCGATAGAGTTACGCAGAGTGGTATGCTGCTCGTGATCGCGTGGCGTAAGGGTAGCGACAGCGACTAGCGGAGAACCCGCCATATCAGATTTGGGCCGGTTTTGTCGGGAACTCTGCGGGACATCGAGCGCCTTTGTTGCTTTGCCGATGGCCTTGAGCAACTTGCGAGTGTCTTCAAATGCTTGCCCCACGACCATTCCTCTGGAATAGAGCTCCTTGAGCAATGCGAGGGTATCGCTATCGACACCGGCCGAAGCAGGAATGAACTGATATTTGTGCAAGAACGCGCTGAGCGCGCTCGGGATGACGAAGCTGTAGGTGCCGCCGTTCTTGAGAGTGGAAGGACCATCGAATGCAAACAGCTCTTGGAGCCGTGGGTTGATTTTATCGAAGGTTCCCTTCCTCGTGTGCTGAGCGAGGTCGTGGAAGACTTCACTGAGGGCGAAGACATAGAGTTGGCGATCTTCGTACGTGCCCTGCATGGCGAATGGATACAGCTTCTTCTCCAAGCGACAATGGCGCTTTAGAGGTAACCTTTCGACGGGGCTTACTATCGAACGTCAAAGAAGTCAGCAGGATGCTATGGGACATAGGTGGAAATACGTACTAAACAACCCTCCATCCTCAGCAACGTCCACCGTGGCGAAATGATTGACGACTCGGAGCATCATGTGGCGGAGACCGGGGAACCACCATTCGATATCCTTCTTGCAAATGCTACGACATATGAGGTTGTGCGCATCGAGAAGGACAGGTAGGCAGCTCGGTTGCGAGCGAGAGCCGGGAAGGAGGTGATAACCGCCCTTGGACCATGGGAGGAGTAGTGCTAGGGCTGCTAGCATCTCGGTGATTCGTCGCAGATGAACATGGTCCGCGCTGTCCCACCAACGATTTTCTTTGACTTTCACAACCTCACCGACAGATGCTCTGACGTTCCCAGCGAGAACGTGGAGTATGATCTGGTATAGGTTGTCGTTTTCGAAGCCGAGCTGGACGTCTGTGGGGTGCCGAAGATCGAAGAGCTTGTCCACGAGATCATATGCGTAGCCGTTTGTCCGAGGGAGGTGCTTGGTGTCGACTATGGTCCAGAGGCTACGAAGATGTCGGCGGAATTCGGTGATCTTGTTATCTTCGGTCCAATTCTGTACGTCGACGGCAGAAGAGACGAGACGGCCACTTTGGAAGAGCCGACAAAGCAGGTACCAGGTAGAGAGGTTGTGTACTATGGAGGAGGGTTGCTTGGATGCCGGGGGAAGCATCGTGTCCGCGCAGTGCAATACGTGCTGCTGGATCCGCGTTCCCTGCGATGCCCTCATAACCCACGAAAGCGCATCGCAAAGGATGGGTAGTTGGGACGCCGAGCGAAGGACATCGCGCGCAGTAGTCAGCTGCTTCTCATTGACGACGGTGACGTTTGGCTCGAGAATGTGGTTGCCCTTCGAGTCAATCTCCGCTGCCTCCCTCGTGAGCTCCCCGCAAAGTGAAAGGAGTACATGTTGATTATCTTGACCCGCGCGCTTGCCCCAAGATATGTCCACGCTCGTGAGGTCGCGCTTGCGCCAGCTGGAATTGGCGGTCCTCCAGTGCTTTCTTCGCCACCTACGGAAGGTCCTGACCGCCTCGTTCGCGGCCGGCTTCGTCCAGGAGACGTAGACGACCAAGATGTAACCGACCAGGTCCACGATAAAGTCGAATGAGTATGCCCAGGCCCACGCAATCGGGGACTTGTAGGGACACCGCTTGAAGAACATCGGAAGGATGGTTACCGCCGCTACGACGAGGAGGAAAAGGCCTATGGCCACAGTGGCGACAATGGCAACGCGGCGGTCTAGGCCCCATAGAAGCGCTGCGAGTCCGCAGACGAAGAGGACCAGGGAACCCTCGAGAAGAGCTGGGATCATGGAGATGGTGGCGGGGAAGTACCAATCCTTCCAGGCCTCGAATCGGACTTGACGAACGAGGATGTTCTCGCGTGGATGAGCGAGGGGAGAGTTCCACTTCAGGTACTCGCGGAGCCACTGCTTGACTAGGATACCGAAGAACGCCGCTGCCAGACTGGCGATCAGGCTGAGGAACCAAAGGATGTTGATACAGAGGACGGCGACGCTAGGGGTAAAGTCCGGCAATGGGTTGACGGGGGTGGAGGAATTGACATAGCCGTTGTTGATGGTATAGCTTTCGAGTTGGGCGGCGATGCGAGAGAGCACCTTGACGGTGTTTTCTTCGTTGTCTGCCTCCAGCTTCTTGGAATATTCGACGACGAAAGCCGTCAAGACAGCAGAAAATAGACCTGCCTAGCAGATGAATATGTATCAGATTATGGGTATATGCCGAGAGTAGCGAAGACTCACGAAGACCAAGAGCGCGTCAACATCATCAGCATAGTCTTTTACTATGTCGGAATCGTGCTTGAAGAGGTAGTTCTCGGTGGCTTGCCATCCCGCTGCACTGTCGGTCTGCTCTTGAGTCCGAGGGTGCTATAATGGTCTGTGCTTGAGCGTATGGTCAAAGGCACGATAATCGAAAGACACATACCGCGGTCTGGTTACCCGCGTCGTCGGCGGTGATCATTTGTGGGTTCGCGAAGCACAGGAAATAGATGATAGACTTGAGCGTTGGAGAGGACGAGTGGCAAAACCGGTTCGTCATATCCACAGTGACCCCAGAGTCTTATATACCTTGCTATTGAGCAAGTGACCCCCACATCCCGAGAAGGGTGCTTGCATGGATATCTTCGGGAGCAGTTCTATTTGATGAGTACCTCGCGCAGATACCCCGAAAATACTCGTGCTAGCAGCTTCCGCCAGAGATGCGGTCCAATGAGCCCTTAACGAATACTCGGCCGAGAGCGTCCCTGAAAACTCATGTCGAGGGTCTGGCGTGCGTATTGATGGTGCCCTAAGATAACGAGGTTCAGGATAGCTCGTGTATGATAATTTTCCAAATGCAAGACCTACTTTTGCCTTGTCTGGACTGTCAACTGCGTGTATCCTGCGTCATCTGCTTTGTTGAACAGGCGATCGCAATGTCTCGTGCAGAGCACGCCCTTCCGCATGATAGAATAGAGTGTCCCCTCATGTAGCCAGAGAGTCCCGTCGTGAGAACGGCCATTGTTCTCTCGTCATCCGGCCAGGTTCTAGACACCGAAATCCTCGTAGATCGCGCTACCTGCAGGAAGGTGAGAAACACGACAGATGCAACGAGGAAGAAAGCCAGACGCACGAGGCTAGCACCAGGTCCGATTCTCTACGGACCCGGGAACCAAGCTAGTACCCAGCAGCATACGCCTTGGATTACTGCCAGGCCCTGCTTTGAAGACACTATCCGCGTCCGAAAACCAAGGAAGGGGAGGCAGAGCCCAAACAGTTCGACCGTTCAAGTTGGGAGGCGAGACTTCAGGTCCTAGCGGGCGGGTTCGCACCGGTTGGTCGTGGTTCAGAATGAAGAGATCATTGTGCGGAGTGGCATCCCGACAACTTCCTAAATCAGAATGAGGCGCATCATATACCCGGCCTCTTCCGGCCCGTAAGCATATGTAAGCGGATTCCTCAAACTCGCCCAGTACATGCAATTTCTATGTTACATTGCGGTACAGTACGTATGCTTACTTGCGGAATACAATGTCATATATAACAGAGTCAAATTTCCCTCGCTTTCCGGACACTGGGTCGAGATCCCCTTCCCCGAGAAGAAACCCAGTGCGCTTGTAAAGTCGAATGGCCAACTCGTCTTTCACGTTCAAGCAGATTTCTTCTTTTACCCCCTCCTTAGGTATACCCGTCGGCGCTCCCTCAAATCCTAGGGGCTCCGCACCTAGGTAGTACCTGGTCAACGCTCGCACCATCGTCTCCGCGATACCCCTGCGACGGTATTCAGGTTTGACATAAACGTTCTTGATAGAGATCGTCCGCGGCGTGGAGCGTCCTAGGACGCAGAAGCCTGCGATGATTCCCTCGACACGACAGGTCCACGCCATCCCCAGAACGATGGCGCTGTGCATTATCTCCTTGCATTGCTCCTCCGTTAACCCCACCCCGATGGTAGTAAAGAAGTCGTGGAGCATCTTTCCGAGTATATCGTCATCCTCGAGCGTGGCGAGCTGGACCGGAAATTGTGAAAAGGCAGGTGAAGGAGGTGGGAGGGTGGATTTGACCGCGTACGATATAATCGAGCGCGCGACGGCTGGCGTGTCTTCGACGTGTTCGCCGCGGGATGGAACAAGACTGGAGAACGCTGCGACGAGAGCATCGTTGAGAGGAGTGGGGCCGTATACGCGGTCGAAGGTCTTCGGTTCGACGACGCTCAGGAGATGCTGGGCGAGTTCTCTGGCGATGGCTTGCTTGAGAGCATCATCCATCTTGCTGTCGTCTCGCAGAGAGCTGAGCTTCCATGCGTAGTCATCCTTGACTCTGACTAAGATGGCCCTACGACGCGCGGAAATTCAAAAAACGTAGATAGATTGTTTGAATGAGACGTACACGAGCTCATCTTGTAGGTAGGCACCGAACAAGATCCTATGCGAAGGCTCTATTTTCCGAAGAGCGATCTGAACCTCGTCGAGAGATTCGACCAACACCCCGAAGGAAAAGTTGCTGAAGGTATCGTCGTATGGCTTGACTGCGTCGAAGAACTCCGTGGCATCGGTGAAATGCACGACCTTGACGTCCGGTTGGGTCATGACTGTGGGCTGTGGGTTACACGCCGGTAACCCAAAGCCTTTTATACGTTCGCCGCAGCGAACGCGTCTGTCTATGACTCCGCACTCTTCATCGGAAGCGTTTGATGCATGTGCCGCAGCGCTCAATTGCCCTCACAAAAGGGTCATCGCTTGTTCCAAGGCCTGTGCGCTAAAGGTGAAACTGGGCCGGCGGCGGGGCGTTTGACCTTCGTCTGCCTGTCAGGTGCTTGCATAAATCCCTGTCGTTTGTTCCAAGTCAGCTCCAGTATTGATCAACAAAAATAACGAATGCGTAACGCTTAGCACACCTTTATCAAGCGAGGAGATAGCACATGAAGCCGTACGACGGCGGACGCGGGTGTTTACAGAATTTCGATCCTCTTCCCATCGTTGATATGAGCTTTTTCCGTGACCTTCCCATCATATTCGCGTTCCAGAGTATATCTGCGGTCCCTGACCACAGCGATGGAAACCTACTTCGAAAAGGTCAACACATGGGCGCGCGAATCTGTCGCGCAACCAGACAGCGCAAAACTTCTCACAGAGATGCTGATGGTATGAAAAAGTAGGCGATATCAACGCCATCTGGGAACTGCATAACCAAGGACATTGGGGTCCTTCTCGAGCTGACTTTGGTGCTGCGGTTGGCATAGTTGTCAAGCTTCAGGTCGAAGGGCTTTGACTAATGAGACGATGTTCGTGAGGAACGTTGTCCACGAGGGTCAATAGATGTAAGTCACCCGACGCTGCCGTAGTATTTCGCGTTGCGACGCCGCCAAAGACCCTGCAAAGCGAAATAAGATGGCATGTCAACATCACTCCTACTCAACTGTGTCAGAACGAGCTGGCATACGCTCACATACCAAGTCTGGAGGAGGACTTACGACATGGGAGACTCCATATGTCCTTCTATCGGTATTGTTTATGGCTTCAGGCATGAGGCAGGAGCTTCAGTGTCGTAAAGATGAGCTACCCAAAAGGGGTAAGTCGGCGTCCGTCATCGGCGCTCAATTCGATCGCGACATCTCCAACCCTCCCTCAGATTGCCTCAGCCTCCCTAAGCTTCGAATCTACACTTCAACCTAGGCTGAGCATGAGATCGAGTTACCATCTTGGATTTCGAGAGGCAAGACAAATCATAGAATTTTAAGTGGTTCAAAGTCTGGCAAAGCCAACACCGGCGGTTTGATCGGCGTAGATTCAGCGTACTAAAATTACAGTGGGAATCGAGCAGTATTCCAACTACATTACAGCGGTGCGTGACGAATCGTACGAATCATACATCCAGTACATTCCATGAAGTCCGTTATACAAAGGTCCGTGCCATTCAGTAGTCCGTTGAATTATCGTGCTGGAAATTGGGCATGAATCAGTACTGAAACGACGTCGACGGCCTAAGAAACTCACGTAGATTTAGAAGCCACACTCGCTGGGGTCAACCTTCTGGAACTGAGCGTCGACGTGGCCGAGGAACTCAGCCTGGCCGTTGGTGAGCTTGTTCATCGCGCTGAAAGCAATGTTGAAGCCAGAGCCGGCATAGTCGACAGCAATGACGTTGATGCTCTGGCCCTGGTAGCTCAGCTTCCAGCACGACCCACAGTCGGGCGAGTTCCAGGAGACGCCTGCAACGCCTCCAATGAAGGGGCTAGGAAGCGACCCGAAGGTGGTGTAGCCTGCGAATGCTGTGAGTATCTCGTCGTCTGAGCTCGAGAAGCGGATCTTACCCTTGGTGACGAGACCGTTAGGCCCGTTGGAGCAGGCGACGCCGTTCAGGCTACCGTTCGTGTTGTCGTACGTCCTGTCGTAGGTGACCTGAGCTGAGGGTGCGGGGTTCGCAACGACGGCGAGGGCGGCGGTGAGGAGAGTGAATGCGGTGGTGAAGAACATCATCGTGAAGAAGAGGATATGCGTGAAGGTCGAAGGTCGAAAAGGCTGTTGAAAAAGCTCGAAAAAGCTGTTGTGGGATGCCTCTCCTCAGTGTCACATTTACCTTTTTATACTGTTTCCAGCGTCCCCAAGGCAGCTCATGACCGTTCGGCTCGGATGCTAGGACGCTCCTAGGTCATCGCGCAGATCCAGCGGGCTGTACTGGAATGGAGTCCATGGCGAACGCTGGCCGTTCCTTCAGGCTCGGAGGGCGATGGCCTGACAGGAGTTGGACTAGAGGGGATCGAGGCGCAGTCACGCGCGCCGCGTTCAATAGCGTACGGTGCCTCCAGAGCAACTCTGTCCGGCCAAGCTAGCACGTTGACGTGTAATCACGCCTGTGTGATCTTCTTGTCCTACGTCGCCGAAGCCAGGTACACCGAAGAGTATCTTGGGCTGAGTAGACGTAGAACTCGCTGTCGGAGGCGGTCTGCAGTTTGAAACGCTATAGCTGGCCCACGTTTCCAGAGCGGAAGCAACCCCGGCGCCCCGCCCGATCGTGCCGATGCCTGCGCCTTGAGCGGTGGTTTGGGTCCGCAGTGGTATTCATAGCAGTACTCCCGCCGGTCAGGGGTTCCTTGTGGCGTCAGGATGAAACGCCTGCGCGGCGTGGGGCGACCGTCCTTGACTGTCCTCAATAGCCTTTGTCGTGGGTAAAGCCGCGACAGATCAGAGACTCAATAGGGTACACGGGAGAAGCTCACCGTGGATGCTCCGCCGGATGAGCGGAAGAAATAGAAGTAGTAACCCGCCGACCGATGAGCAGAAAGTGTCGTTTGGCTGAAACTGCGGGATCATTACTTTCGTTCGTGTCCGTGAAAATACGCTTTGGAACGCAGAGCGGACTCGGGTACATACCAACAGAGTTGTTCAGGGAGCCGCCTCGGTAGAAACACCTGACTGGGCGTGAGTGCCAATCAATCAACTATGCGGTCATTTGGCCTAAGGCGATGTCCACGCTCGCCGACACTGCTCTAGAAACCTACTTTGTGGAGGCACGGTCCCGAGCCTGCCCATTATGAGACCTTGGCTGATGCACAGTGCGCACTAGGTCCCTGCAATACACTGGCGGTGCTGGCCACCCAGGGCGATGACTCTGTTTGGGTCTACGGAGGGGCGATTATACGCACTGGATGTAAGTCTATACATGTATAGTCTAATGCACAATATAGTCCGTTGTAGGGTATGCTCACAGCGAGTATAGGTTAGACAATAAACTACAGTTTCGGGATCGGTTTCATTTGCGGTTTGGGCGATGCTTATGATGCGCCTGAACTATCTTCGGACGTTTGCTCTAAAGTCTTGTTCCAGGCAATGACCTTAGGGTGCGCCATAACCTTGACAACGCTCAGCAGTAATCTATGGTGGTGCGGTGAAAGCGTACCTTCTTTGCGTCAAAACGGAGTACTTGGAGCCCCTCGAGGGTTGCCGCTCGTGATAGCGCCACATAGCTTTGGCCTAAACAAGCGGGGCTTGAGACAGCGTTTCGATGTCGCAAGGTCATTACACACACCTTTTTCGAAGACCTTACCTAGGTCGACCTTCACTCGTTGAATCGTCTGGCCCTGACTCTTGTGAATCGACATCGCCCAGGCTAACACGAGAGGGACCTATGAAAGACCATTAAGCAATTCATCAGAGAAGATCGGAGGCGAGACTGACCTGCACTCGCCGCGCTAGCAACTTTCCCTCGCTGTCTTCCGAGCGGAACTCGTCGCGAGAAATAAGGACGATTTCCTTGCCCTGAGGCGTTCTGAACTCGACCAGGGGCATTAAGTCGTCGCCATTTGCCTTTGCTTTTCCTTTGGCACTTGCCGGAGCCTTGATGTCGGTATTCTCCTTGACCTCGTCCCCGCATAGCGCCACGGGTGTCTTGCCATCCGGACCAACTTGGACATTTCGCACGAACCCCCCAGTCTTCTCTTGTGACGATGACTTCGGTTTTGGTGTTCCCTCCTTCTTCACTTGCGAAGTAGCAGCAGTTCCAGCACCAACACTTGCAATGCACGCAGACGGAGAATAGAATCCAAGAACCTTTCCGACGCTACCATTGACGAGGCTCTCATCGACGTTCTTGATGAGCATGACTTGTGCATTCGCCTTGAGCTCCAGATTCTTCACTGCAACCATAGCTTCAAGCAACTTCGCACGTCGGTCCGGTTGTGCTGCACCCGAATCGCGGGCCTCGTACGTGAACGATGGTCCGGGGAGAGCGGTCATCCGCGCGGCGTTGGCGCGATCCACTTCCGTGCGAAGTGGAAACAATTCGGTCGGAAGGAGACCGTCGTCTTGTGGGAGGGGACGCGACAAGCCGACGAATGTCTGTTTTGCGGCCGGTGATATATCACCTTGGCGCATCTGGTTCAATAAATCGACGAAATGACTATCCTTCTGGCGGAACACTTGAGTTAGCGTCACCGTATGTTCGATGCAGCTTTTCCACGCTTCGCTCTGGAATGCAAAGAAAGGCTCTTTACCACCCTTGGTGACGGGGGGGAGTTGGAAGAAGTCGCCGGTCACGATGAGCTGTGACATGTTCAGAGGACTTCACGAGGTATGACGGTCAGAGATGGTTACCTGGATGCCTCCGAAAGGCCGATCGGTCTTCTTCCGAAGTTCCACAGCGAGGGCAGCGAGCGTGTCAAATAGTTGTCCGTCGACCATGGAGACTGAAATCCGATCAGCCTCGAAAGTGTTCGGCCGATAACGTAGGGGGAACTTACCCTCATCGATAATGAGCACCTTTGTCGACTTCCAACGCTGGTGGGCCGGCCTGCATGTCTTGATGAAGCTTATCAGTTTACCGATGTCATGCATGCCTGGGGTGATAGCGCCCCATGCGTGAATTGTGGTACCTGCGGACCGACTTGAGTGAGCAGACGGATAGGCCGAGCCGACAACGGTCAATTACCCCCGATGTTGGACGCGGCCATGCCGGTGCTGGCGGTGACAGAGACGGCCTCGGGTTTCTTGGAGTTCTTCTTTCGGAGGGCCGAGATAATAGCCCTCAGTAACAACGACTTGCCGGTGCCTGAGGACGCGTCAATCCGGGGCTTGCCTGGCCAAAAGTCTAATTAGACATACCTGCCGACCCCGTGAAGAACACGTTCTTCTCCTCCTCCACGACCATCTTCAGCACCTTGATCTGCTGTGCATTGAGCCCGACGTGCTCCCTCGTCGCCTTTTCGTCGTTCGGCACGCCTGTGGCCAGTACTCGGGGTGAGAAGAACGCGTCGAGGGTCTTGCGGGGCTGCTTCGCTGGCTTGACCTTCGTTCCCTCCAGACTCGCGGTAGCCTTACGCTTCCTCGTTGCTGTTGTTGTAGAGCTTGCTGCGGCCGCTTTGGCCATGGTTTACAGCGAGAAATTGGTCGCTGTGCGGGAAGAGTCGCGTCCCCCTTTTGAACTGGACGCGTTCTGGCACGTGCTGCGAGATCAGCACGTGACCGTTATCACCCTTTCCGGAAGGCTTTCTGTTATGTCTTTTTCCAGTTCTTTCACCGTCAACAGTGTCGTAGAATCCACGTCGTTTTCTTCCCCCACTTCCGAAGAAAACAGTGGCTCTGACAGCGGCTCATTTGGATTTTGACGACATATATCGAGAAAGGTAACTGCAAAAACGCCTCGTGTTTGTTCTTATCACAGTGTGATCCTGGGTAATACTCATTCTCGCACATTCTCTGTTTCGAACCTCCAACTCTCACACTTGCGCCCCGTACTTTGCCTAACAATGTCCACACCCAAGGGAAACTACGGAGCCCCACCGAAGTACGCATGGCTTTCCGTTACAGCCTCAGAAATGGTGCAGCTAACCTCCAGACCAGGTACATCAACGATTTCAGCAAGGCCCTCGCTAGCGAGGTTAGGATCCTGCTCCAGGAGGTCGGAAAGCTGAGAGATGAGCGTCGTCAACTGCAGCAGTACGTTCTACGCCTTTTTCTCTGGGTACTCTGACTCAGCGGTTGGCGACAGTGAGATCTCAGAACTCATGGCTGTGAAAGCGAAGTACAGCGCAGGCGGAGAGTACATGCCCGATTGGCATCCACACGTACGCACTACAGTATCCGTCTTTAATTGTAGACCTTAACAACCTCGCCAGCGTGAGGCGACTCCGCCCCCCGCATTGCCCCCGCCCCCGCCGCCAGAGGACGCAGGTCCCATCGAGCCAGCCCGTCCAGCTTGGAGAACAGTACACAAGCGGCAGCCGCGCGAGAGGAAGCCGAAGGCTCTACCCGCCCCTGCTGCTGCCCCTCCCCCGCCTGCCATCGAGGCCCCGCCCGCCCCCAACTTGCCCTCCTGGGCACAATGGAGACGTATGTGCCTGTTATTGACGCGTTACGGCCAAGGGTTAACGACAAATTTGCAGCGAACCCAATGCTTGCTCCACAACCACAAGTAGCCACTGGCATGGCTTCACCTCCCCCTCCTCGAGCTGGCTTGTTTGGTGAGTTTCCTTCGCCCGGGCGATCGTTCGAGCACTAAACGGCTCTTCTCAGGACCGCCATCTCCCCCACCAAAGTAATCAGCTGTATGTTCTTGAGTGTCGATTCACGCCTATCTATGACCTTGTATCCATGATTAACTGTATACTGCTTCGCTTCCAGTTGTGCCATACACTATACCGCTATACTGTTATACTACACGATCTTGCTGGAATCTGACTCATGCATCACGGGGTCAGAATGCGTGACCCCTCTTGCGTCTTCATGCTCACAGATCTGCCCCGATGGCCTTTTGCGGCGGGCCATCGACGAGACGGTTCGCGTTGACACCAAACCTCGCGCCAGCTTTTCTCCGATGCGCATGGAAGAGCCACTGTGTACACTGATTTTCACTCACCGTGTTCACAGCACCATCGCGCATCCATCTTGCACGCCAGGTGGTGGACACAGCGGCTTTCCCGTCGTAGTATGCCTTCAAGGTGTGTTTCTAGATCTCGAATCCGGGTTTTTCGAGCTGACCCCATATAATGGCCTGTCAGATCGTGTGCCAGACATTGTTCAATTCGTTTTGTGTTCCGACATATCTCAAATTATTTCCTGACAGCGAACGCGGATCATGATTCATGACTGTCGAAGACTACTGCCAAATCGCCCAGCATAATCTGTGACCGATCCACAGCTCAACCGTCGGCGCCGGGAAGCAAGTGGTGGTTGAGTTAACAGACATATGAAAATCACAACTCAATACTTCGACAATGCGAAGACGAATTGGTCGGAAATTCTATCCCCACAGAACTTGCTCTCCGACTACAATGGTGCGTCATGCGGGATCTTGACGTGACTATACGGCGCTGACAAGCTTCAGTAAACTGAAAATACTGCATCGATCAAATAAACACAGCGGGATTGTGCGCACCAAGGGTTGTGGTAGCTTTTGGTTGGAAAAGGCAGAACTAGAGTTGGAAAAGAGAATGCAAAACAGCCCTACCTTACGGTACTGGTGCAGCCTCAGACGCCTCATGATCTGACGAAGGACGCATAAAGCACAGGCAAGAAAACAGGGCTCCGAAAATTGGTCGGCTGGGATTGGCCGTTGCTGAGTACCCCCTCATATCCCTGCACATGTCACTAAATTGTGCCCCGCGTCAGTGCTTAGCCCGCCCTTGGCTGCCATCCCACAGTTGAACATGCCCGTACGCCTGCGGAAGAGAGTCGAGGACTCACACTCAGGTCTCTCCGAGCGCTCATTGGCTAGCATCAGGCAGGATCACGCTTCCTGCTTCGGCCAATCAGAATTGCCCGCAATCCCATTTCGGGCTGGAGTAAACAGTTCTTGAGCGGGCCAGGAGTACAAGGCTCCTCGACGTGAAGATGCTAGAAGGAATGTCTGTCGCAAGGACTGTCATTATTTTCTCTGGGCGTCGGACAGGGATCAGATCCCCCGAGCCCGCGCCACCAATAGCGAGCACGAACGCAAGGCCCCGAGTGAGTCGCCCTCGCGCCTGTCGCATCAATACACACTTACCAAGGACGAGTCTACAGGCCATGTCAGGAATTATGTCGGACGCCACCTGATGCAGCGGCGCGCTGAAATTCACTCACCATGATCTTTGTGATGCGGCATGCGCCTACCCCACCGCACCCCACGACCGAGCACAATGTGCAGGCATGGCTAGCCGAAAATCTTTGTGATCTACGTCCTGACAGTCTTGACATGGGAGGGCGCAGCGGGCAGAGGTGAGTATGCCATGCTGTTTGCTGAGGACGTACTCTGAACCGACGCCAACTACAGGGCCCGTATTGGCACTGTCATGTCAAGCTCAAAGTCCTAGCCGGGCTTCAGGTGTATAAAAGCCTCTGCAAATCGACCAGCATTCTCCAGTCGTTCCTCGGCCTTCAGCTTTCTCCTCCTCCCAAGCTCCCGAGCACCACTAGACCCCTTCTACCTACAACTCTTAGACGTTAATCCAGCAACATGTCCTACGACTCCATCCCCACTCATCCCGTCCCTGCCCGTCTCAAGGATGGTCCCGAAGTCCCCTACATTGGGCCGAACCTCGAGGCTTACAAGAAAGCTCATGCCGAGACCGTCGGTGCTAACGCAGACAAGTGGTGGGCCAAGGTACGCAGCTTTGTGGCGTAGTTGTTGGATCTGAACTAATTTTGGTCATTCAGATGGCACGCGAGACGCTTCACTGGGATCGCCCTTTCCACACTGTTCGTTCCGGTACATTTGAGGGCGGCGATATCGCTTGGTTCCCTGAAGGACAGCTGAACGCCTGCTACAACTGTGTCGACCGCTGGGCTTTCCAAAACCCCGACAAGGTGCGTGCTCGACCACAACCGCGTCGGCTGCCACTGACTCTCCGTACGCAGACTGCCATCATCTACGAGGCCGACGAGCCCGGTGAGGGCGTGAACATTAGCTACGGCGAACTCCTTCGTGAAGTCTCCCGCCTGGCGAACATCCTGAAGTCATATGATGTCAAGCAGGGCGACACCGTCACCATCTACCTTCCCATGACATGGCAGGCAGTTGCCGCATTCCTCGCTTGCGCCCGCATTGGCGCCGTTCATTCCGTCGTTTTCGCCGGGTTCTCTGCTGAGTCCCTCCGCGATCGTATCAACGACTGCAAGTCCCGTGTTGTCATTATCTCTGATGAGGGCCGCCGTGGCGGACGGACCATCGCAGTCAAGGCTCTGGCCGATAAGGCTCTCGAGGGTTGCCCGGATGTCGAGCACGTCCTGGTCCTCAAGCGCACTGGTAGCCAGGTCGGATGGGTCGAAGGCCGTGACAAGTGGTGGCACGAGGAGGCAGCCAAGGTGCCCAACTACTGCCCGCCGGCCGTCCTCTCCTCTGAGGATCCGCTGTTCATCCTTTACGTGAGTTTCCTACCTAAGGTCATGCAAAGCGATGCTGACTCGAGCTGTCGCAGACTTCCGGTTCTACCGGCAAGCCGAAGGGTATCATGCATACCATCGGAGGTTTCCTCCTCGGCGCGGCCATGACCGTGAAATACGTCTTCGATGTTCACCCAGATGATAAGTTCGGCTGCATGGCTGACCTGGGCTGGATCACTGGCCACACGTGGGTTGCACCGCCACATATACCATGAGACCACCTCTGAATACTGTTCATCCATTCAGGTACCTCGTTTACGGGCCGCTCGCCAACGGTATTGCGACGACCGTGTTCGAATCGACCCCCGTTTACCCTACGCCATCGCGCTTCTGGGACACAATTGACAAGCATCAACTCACGCACTTCTACACCGCTCCGACTGCGGTCCGCTTGCTTCGTCGTCTCGGCGAGTCCCACGTCGAGAAGGCCGACCTTAGCTCCCTCCGGGTCATTGGTAGCGTCGGCGAGCCCATCAACCCTGAGGCCTGGCACTGGCTCAACGACCACGTCGGTCGCAAGCAGGCTGCCATCGTCGACACCTTCTTCCAGACTGAGACGGGCTCGATTGTCGTCTCTCCGCTCCCGGGCGCGATCGAGTGCAAGCCCGGCTCCGCCACCGTTCCGTTCCTTGGTATCGAGGCTGCGCTGCTCAACCCGGTCACCGGCAAGGAGCTCGAGGGCGACAACGTTGAAGGTGTGCTGGTGTTCAAGAACACCTGGCCCTCGATCGCTCGTAGCGTCTGGCAAGACCACAACAGGTGGCTCGATGTCTACCTCCGCGTAAGTTCCTCCAGCACCTGTGGAATAAGATGTATCGTCTGATAATTGTCACTAGCCCTACCCCGGATACTTCTACACCGGAGACGGTGCCATCCGCGACAAGGACGGATACATATGGATCAAGGGCCGTGTCGATGGTGAGTGTTCGTCTCGCTTCACTCGATCGCTCCCGCTCACTTCGCTGTCATACAGACGTAATAAATGTCTCCGGACACCGTCTCTCCACCGCCGAGATCGAGTCTGCACTCATTCTCTTCCCCGGAGTTGCTGAAGCAGCCGTTATTGGTGCTAACGACGAACTCACTGGCCAAGCCGTACACGCCTTCGTCACACTCAAGCGTGACTTCAAGTACGACACCGAGCCGGCCCTGATCAAGGATCTTGTCATGCAAGTGCGCAAAGTCATTGGCCCCTTCGCCTCCCCCAAGAAGATCTACGTTACCTCCGACCTGCCCAAGACCCGCTCAGGCAAGATCATGCGTCGTATCATGCGCAAGATCATCGCTGGTGAAGGCGACCAGCTCGGAGATTTGTCCACTCTGGCGGAGCCTGGTGTCGTGGACATCATCAAGGCTAAAGTCGCGGAGATTAACGTGTAGGCATAGAAGCTCTTTCTGATAGGACACCTGGGAAGGTTGTATTAGCATCACATTTTAGAGATCTGTATGAGTCTGCTGTATAGTGTATATTTCAATATTCGACGTTTCATCATCAGCTTCCACGAGAGTGCCTACCCTGACTCAAGACCGCCGGGGGTCCATTATTAACGGATCTAATGATATTTTACAAGCGTATAGCGACCTTACTCGCGCAGAACTTGGACACTCTGAGTCAAACCGACCGTTTGTGCAAATGTGCGGTGGCGCCGGGATATGCCGGCGGCAAGTTGCGAAGCTGGTTGATCGCATCAACCAAGTCGATACATCCTTTCACCTTACACTCACACCCTGAGCCCTCCAATTTGTATTGCTCGGTGAGTACTTCGTTCCTTTTGAGATTGATGAGCTTTATCTACGCTGATAGGTTATCTTCTGCGTCTAGCTCGTCGGGACACGCCGACCTCGCTTGGTTGCTGTGCAACACCACATCGATAGTATTCGACGCCTCACGTGTAGAACGTGCATTTTACAAAACCGTCCTCGTGTTTTAGACTTGTATGATTGCCAAGAGATGAGAATTCCCCTCGTTTCTACTAGCAGTACGAAGTGACGTCGATTCTCCGAATCTAGCCTCCAAGGAGAAAGTGGCGTCCCATGCGTACTCGAAGCCCAAGCCACGCACCGCCCATGTTTCCGAGTCGATCGGGTGGCGCATTCCTAACATTATGACATTCCGTTCAAGCCTCTGCCTACAGCAAGCTATCGATGCACTTATGCTCTGCCACCGCCGCCGTACATGGTCCTACCTGGCCTCGTTCTCAGTTTGACATCTATCTTGATCAACAGCGCGCACGCCCGTTCTCTCTGGATACCGGGTTCGGGCTGGCTATGGAAGAGGACCCTGTCTCCGCCGAACTCAAACGAGCCTTCTTTGTGGCATCTTCGCTTCTAGATCCTCGATCCTGACCCTTGCATCCAGGGCCGTCGCAGTAGATCGTCTCCTACTGCACGCCAACCCAAACGCCACGACTGCACGAAGGGGCCTGCATCAATGTACGGGGCCTAGTGGCGGATGTCGGAGCGCGTGGCGATCGAGTGTGCGTGCCAGGATCTATCTGTCAGTCAGTCACGGCACGGCGTCGGGCAAGGCTGCGCTCGCACCCACGTCACGGCTGTACCCTCCGAGATCCTTCCAGCACTTTACCGCGCCCCCTCTATGTCAAGTGGCTCCGGTGGGTGTTCTCAGACTCGACCGGGATGATGCCGCTGCGTAGCTTCTTCGTGCGGGTAAGGTTGCGGTAATTCCCAGGCGAACATATGTTGCTCCGAATTGTCCCCCTCGGTGTCATGTAGGAAGAGAACGGCGGGGAAGACGTTGTTCGACGGAGACGCAATTTTGGCTCATCATTGAGCTAGTGGGCTCCAAGCGTGTACAGCCGAACGGAGCGGGAGAAATTTTTGTTCTTAGGAGGTAAGCAGGAGGATCATTATCGTCTGTGTCGTCAATGCTGGCACATCCTCACCCGTTCACGACAGGCATGCCCAATCATGCCCGTTCGTCACATCCGGAGTTGAACCCGTCCGATGTCATAGGTGTGCATGAACGATGATTCTATACTAAGTAGATCGGTTACAGCGGAGCTTCAAGCACTTGAAGATGTATGGGGGAAAGCCTTACTGCGCCGGATGATGCTTCGCCTCATGCTATTCTTTGCCACTCGGCCGATCAACTCGCAGGTGGTGGATTCCGTCTGTTCTCCCCGGCGTCGGTGCTAATCCAAAAGGGACGCACCGAAAAAACTGGGAAAGTTACAGCGCTCTTGCAAGCTATGCAAATTTTACGGCATGTTACATTCCAAAAAATTGTCAGTCTGGCCCACTCGTGATATTTGTGCTTGTTAGGATCCAAAGCCGCCGACTTCCATTTTAGGCCTGCTATTACGGTACCATTGACACGTGGAGGAGGCGTGATGGACTTATCATCTTTGTTTACGCATCGTGAAATATCGTCAACGCAGTTGTCTAGTCCACCCGGGCTTTCTCTCAGCACTAACAGGACGTGCTCAGGCTCTTGTGTTGTTCGAGTTCTATCGGTGCTTGCTACATTCCGAGGCAGAGAACAGACAGCTAGGCGGAGTGAAAGCTGTAGTTGTAGTCCTCTCGAGCATAAGATAAAGGACGGGATGACAGGGAGAGAAAATCGACATGTACGAAAGTCACGTTCGCCGAGCCGCCCGAACTATACCCGTACAGTCATCCCCCGGGCGATGCGACACTTGCCTTAAACGGCATTTTTGGCGCCCGTCGCATCTCAGCCCACTGCGACACTGCCCGTGTGTGAGCCTCTTACACTACATTCTAATTCAATTTTACGATGTATTACGACTATGTTCAGCGTCCTCTTAGGTTATATTGTCCGTATTTGAAGGAAAATACCTAACAGACACTGTTTTCCTGGCCAAAAGACAGTCTATGAGAAGGGGATGGCTTGAGGTGCCCCAAAGTAACACGCTATATTCTCATAAAGGTCAGCTGGACACGTTAATGCAAATCATATAAAATAATGATGACAGCAAGCAGAGATAGAGAGGACATACAGCCCGAAGTGATATTTTAAACGGAGTATTCGCCATACTGGATATCCTCGTTGCACATAATGATGATACCTTATACAGGGAAATTTTCTGTCGCTTTGATGTGGCTTATTTTGTGTCCCGGGACGTCCTGGTCACCGCTGCAGAACTGGCCGCTGGCGCCGAAAGTTGCCTTTTAAGGCAAGTGTCGCATCGCCCGGGGGTGTCGCGGCGCCCGGGGGATGACTGTATCACCAAGCGATGCGGAACAAGCCACTGTCTGCGTGGCCATGGCCGTCCGAGGGACGCCACTAAACCACAGCGGGTAGTTTGGACGCTTCAAAGGGTCTCCGAGGGAGGACAAATCACGCACATATCGGAGAGCAGCCCTAGCTCAGTTTCATCTCGCTTCTCGCGGCGCATTTCAGTTCTTTTGACGTGTACAAGGCAGCGAAACTTGCGCAGCGATCGCCTACTGGGCCGAGAACACCCTAAGGGTGACACGATATGGCAATTGTATGAGATGCAATTTGTGCACACCAGAAGATTCCTTCGGGTACGAGCTAGCAGCGTGTACGGGCGCGCAATCCCTATTGAAAAACGGAGCAGAGGAATGGCAACGATCACGATATTGAACCATCCTTGATTGCTGCGGCGTCGGTTTCTAGAATGCAAGGATTGCAATTATCATCGCCTAGAGCACTGGTAGGCCAAGACTTCCACTCACAACTTCAAGGGGAGACCGCTTGTATCAAGTTGTTGGGGTCGTCGCGGAGCGTGAACAGACTGTTGTCGGTTGTCGTCGATAGAGAGCTAAAATGGGCGCCAGTGACAGCCCGGTCAGGATGGGCTGTAAATGGCAAGTGTCATCGTTCAAATACACAGTTGTCAGGGTCCCGCGAGGAGACTCGTCCGAAGCGAAAGCAGCAGCATCCGCCATCTGACATGGGCGCAGACCGTTCGCAAGCCTGTCAATGGTGCATCACGGGCTATCGCGCGTACGGCGATTGTACGAAGATAGCATTAAGCCAGGCTCGAAGCCTAATCTGACATAAATAGTAGAGTAATGGACCATGACCGTAGTGCGCCGCGAGTCCTGCTACTGGTGTCTAAACCAAGCCAGAGGGAAGGTCCCTGGTAACGGTCCCCTTGCCAGTCCGATGTGCGATGACGATTAATTTACAGTTACAGCAATGTAGTGTGCATGCGCGTGCAGAGCGAACAGGCGGTGGGGCTTCTACAAAGAACATCACGGTTATGCTTCGAGCACGCCGGCCTTTGTGATTAGTATGGGAACCGATGGTCTACGCAGGATGTCGTTCGACGTATAAGTTTGGATGCGATGGACAAGAGGCATCCCTTCGATAACTTCGCCTAGGTGGAAGACATATCTTAAGACAACGGAGAAACGTTGGAGGTGGCCGACCACTCACCGAATACAACGTTTTTGTGATCGCACCAGGGGGCGGGGTTGGTGGTGATAAAGAACTTGGAAGGCTAGTGTGAGGTGGCGGAGGTCATGCATGACTAGCGGCGGACGCACCATGGATGAATTTGTGTTGGGACCGCGGTTCGCCATCGACAGCAGCCCAGGTCGGTCATGGTCAACAACAAAGTTCTCGTCTGTGCGGAATGAGGTCACGGGTGTCGGCGATCTCGCGGGGACGCACCGTCGAAGTAAGGGCCGTAGATCGAGAGACCTGCAGTGCCGCCACTGAACGTGATATCGCCGCCTTGGATCATAAACTGGATTCGAATCAGTCCTGCGACGAGCATGCCTTGACGAGTATGAACCGACGTACGTCCGGTACGATACGATGGAAGAACGACCCCTCATATCTGGGGCCGGATTCACGTGTGGCAAGCTCGCGGAAGTTTCGCGCGGTTATGGGACAGATGTGGTCGAAGAGGCGGAAGACGATCCGCCCAGCGGGCACACCGTCGATGGAGACATCGAACTGGGATAGAGAAATCAGCGGGAGTGGGCGGGGACAAGGCTGTACACTGACGTAAACGTTGGGTCTAGATGGAGAGGAGTAAGTGACGCGCATCGGAGGCTGGGAAGAAAGGTGGACTCACGGAGGCATGGGTAGAGAGGTGGCTGGGTACGGTTGAGCTAGGAAAATGGCGATGGGGACGGCCAAGGTTGTGGATGCATCTTTAAATGTTCCTGTCCAGTCGAGCGAGCCCTAATTAGTCGGCCCTGGCCGATGATGGCGTGGCAATTGCCGGCCTCCTCCAAACCGCGATGGCGATCTGAAAGCATGGGTTCCCCCAGCGCAGATCTGCGCCTGAACCCCCTCTACGTTATGAACGGAACCAGCCACAAGCCGCCGGGGCTTGCTGCACCTGTGCTCTACCTGTCCTCCCAGGACACCAGCGACAGTTCCGTCTCGCACTGGCCCTCTGCGGTACAACCTAGACCCAGCCATGTGAGTACCCGAGTGGGGGGTGAGCGGGTGGGTGAAACGCACCGTAGTAACCGTCGAGGGCGCGGAACTTGTTCCCCGAGGCAGCTCACGCGCGACAAAATATCAGCTCCGTCGTCGGGGGCTGCAGCGAGCTCAGGTCCGCGGCGCTGATCCTCGTGTGTCGAGGGCAAGAGACACCGCCAACGGCGCGCCGTGACCGTCACGAGTTGTCACATAGGGATCAAAAGGGTTTAGCCCGAAATCTACCGCTCGAAATAGTCATTCGGCATTTGCCGTCGTGGTTAAACCCGTGTAGGCGCCATACATTGTGCGTAATACCCTCCAAAATACGAAATCCTGGCCCATAACACAAATACCAACAATTTTGTGTGCCACGTTTGGAAGATATTTGTGGCGGATTGACTTGTCCTCACACCACGACTTGTCTCACACCACTTTCACCGCCGGCATTCGCGACCCACCTCCTCGCCACGCATTCTCACCGTGGATCGATTTCCTGTTCCCGACATGAAGGCCGGAAATGGGTGCCAAAAACTGTGCCGTATCCGCGCGAACACGGGGCACATGCCGCCTTGCGGCTGCGAGAACAAGGGACATCGTGTCCTTTGGCAGCGGGTAACAATACACGTACGTCAGTACCTGCATGTGTCTGATGCTCTTCATCCTTGCAGTGCGTCGGATTTCATGATCGACATCCGAGTTTTCCTTTGTCGTTTGTGCGGTTCTAACGTGAAACTCTCGACGCCACTCAGCGACGCGCACACGACCGGGAGACGCGAACGCCACAGCCGAAAGACACCTTTCCGTCCCCGTGCAGGCCTCGTTTTCATCCTCCGCAGGCTTGACGCGCCCTCATGTCGCAACCCCTTCCCCCTCACTCTCTTGATACCTTGCGAGGTCTCGCGAGGCTAGTTTGGACGGGCCTCGCCTCGCGATGGCTTCATGCGAGAGAAATCCGGTAACAAGATACTTACTCTCTCTCTAATTGCTCAGCGTCTCATAACGCCTCGCGAGACGGTGAGCGGTCGTCTCATGGCTTCGCAAGGCACCAAGCTGACATCGCGAGGGCTCTTCGAGGCTACCTGAGGCTAGCGTCTCGAGAGCGCTCTTACTTTTTCCAACAGTCAGGACGCTGGGGTGACCGTCACCCCAGCGTTCTGGTCTGTGCGGCTGCGGCATGAAAACAACGCGACGGTCTCTTGCCGCGAAGGTTGCGGACGCTCAAGCTCATTTACGGTCCATCTCATACCCGCTGTCGTGCGTGCTCGCTGCCCTGGCCAGCGTATGAATTTCATTGCTCGACGTCGCTCAAAGCCGTCTAACCCTGTGAGCCTGTATTACACTGAACGCTACGTAAACCACTGATCCATGATGGACCAATAGAACGGCCATCGCTCGACGCTATCAACATCGACGGACGATATGAAATCTGCAGATGAGGTGAAATTCCGCTCCGCGCCTCTGGGCGAGTCGCAAGACCTCGCCCACAGCATCGTTTGCCCAGGCTCATTAAAAGCGATCAATCATCGGGTCACTTACGAGCTGCAGAGAGCTTGTCCGTACATCATCCCACTGCCGGCACCTCCAGAGTGCGCTAAGCAAAACCAAGGACCCTGAGATCGGTGTAAATAGCCGCCAGCACTACGATCCACAACTGCGCTCATGATTTCAAATTTTAAGCTTTGCGATCGTCACCACCGCGCTGTTGGGAGGATGAACGCAAAAATCCGCCGGCTGCCGTCCGAAACGCAGCACCGGTGGGCGTACTCCTGCCAAGATTCTCCATCGATACATCTGCGGCTTCTGCCACGCTTCTCGCCTCTCTCAGAGCTTCCTGCACTCGCTCCGGCGGTGATTGATATCTTCGGCAGTGCCTCTCGCACATTTGCGATTCGGATCTGCATCTGCGTCCCACTCGCAATTGGTCCGCCCCTTGTTCAGCTGAACTTCGTCTACTCACGGCTCGCCCAGTGCCATACGAAGTCGTGCGTTCACGAGCCGAAGTTCGTCACAGCCGCAAAGTGAGTTCCAAATGCGTGACAGAATACTAATACACTTCGTCTTCTTTCACAACCGCGACACTGCGGCGTGCTCCGTTCCCATGCCCTCTTTCCAGGTCTCAGGGCTCTATGTCCGCCGTCAGCCAGCTCAAGGCGGACCACGGAGTTGCCATAACGCACCGACACGTTCGCCCTGCGCGCGCGCACCCGTCTCATCAGCCACGCATCCGCTGTCTGCCCCGTCATTAACGCGTCCGGCATAGTCGAGCGGGTGACAGCGTCGGCGATCATTGGGCTGTCATTCACGAGGGCTTCTAACAATACTCCGTTGTTGGGGCGCTGGAAGTATACCAGGGACCACCGCTCGTGCGCAGCCTGGTCTCCCGGAGGGGCCCTATACATTGCCTCAGCGTCCGCGCACGAACGGAAACACGGCAACAACGAAGCTTACACGACGCGGTGGACGTTCGATCGGAGGATGCCACCGCTCAGGATGGCGAGCGCGTCGCCAATGTTGCAGATCGCGTGTCCAGGGACAGGCTGCGGCCGACCACGCTCAGCTCGTCGTTCGCCATACACGTCGGCCGCGAGGCACGATTACCTTGATATAGCACCACTTATCTGTGCCGGGCGGCAGGACTTGCAGGCCGCCGAGGCGGTTGTGCAAGAACGACTACAGAGAAGGGGGCTGTGAGCGGGTAGTTCGGGGAGCCGAAAGGAGCATCGCGTCAACTCGCCAGCGAGCCGTAATCAGTGTGGGGACCAATGGACAACCTCTGCAGGTCTACTTCCCGACCAGCGACTGGCGGACTCTTCGTGCACCGCGACTGGCAAAAGCTAGGGTTCTGCGGGCCGTGCAAAGCGAGGAGCCGACCTTCGGGCAGGCGCAGCCGTGCATTGAGAACCTCGAGCAGTGTGCTGCAGATGTCAATAGTCTTCAGCGTGAAGGGCTTCACGACGCTCTGCATTCGCTCGTTTACGGTTCGTGGGTAGTCGCGGTGCACCTTCTGCGGGTACGCCAGTGCGTCATCCTTGGCAACGTTTATGAATTCCACGGTGTCCCTACTGCCCGTGGCGTTCACAATAGTCAAGCCGGCTGCTTTGTATCTGATGTACACGCGAGTTTAATAGATCGGTCGAGGGACATTGATTGGGGTGCCTACCCGAAATTGTTCCCGCTATCTCCTTGCTCGTACGCCATTTTCTCATCGAGGGGAAGCGCCATTGTCTCCGCGCCCATTTCGAACATCGCGTCGACTTCTTCGTCTGCCCCATGGTTTTTGAGGCTGTATACAACACATACGGTATTCAGTGCCTTCGTGTCAGGCGGCCATGCCAAAATCATGATGTACGTACTACCAAAAACCTAGCTTAGTCGCAGCATCCCACAGCCTGTCCGTTTCGGTGCTGTCTCCGCTTTTGATAAGCTTGTAATCCACCACGAGGAGCGGATGGGTAGCAATATTTTCAGGAAACGGGGGAGCGGTGGTCGATGCTTGCATGTTGTTAGTCAGAACGGCGGTTAGGGTGAGTACCCTCGCTGAGTATTCGCTATGAAAAGACTATATATAACGTCAAGGGTGCCGTGATGAGCCAGCGTGACCTTGATGTAAGTATAGAACAAGTCCTGAAGGGCTTTCTGAGTTCGTAGAACTCCCAAAGCTTTACGTGACGCCCTCAAATGCCATCAAACTCGTCGGCCGACGAGAATACTCGTCAAGAAAACAGGGTTTACTGCCGTCGATTCTCTCCTCTCGAGACAAGCATTACTGTCGACTCTGGCAGATGCGGCCTGCAGCCGCCGCAATTCTGCGGAATTGCACAAACTTGTACCTGCGCTAGCCTCGCAAGGCACATGAGAATCTTGTTCAGCTCGGCAAAGAGGAGGAACGATGCCGATTCGCTGAGGAAAGTATAGAAATTTGTAAGTTGCTTCGAAGGCATCCAAAACGTGCCCGAGCGCGAACCCTGTCATGGCTGTGACTCAACGGCCAGAACGGTTGGGGTTGGGGTGGCAAATATTTTGCAACAGCTTGTTCCGTCGACACGTTCTCGACAACATTGTCTCCGTAACTCGACGGTGGTGGTAAAGCCCCGGCGAACTGTCATGCAGCCGGAAACCGACTCACAGGCGCTTGCCGCGTGTAGCGTGCTTCAATTTGAACGTCCGGGTCTATCCGCCCTGCATCCCGCCCCGACCTGCAGTGGTGCCACCGTTGTCGTTGCGCAGAGGGAAGAAGGGTACGTTGATAGATTACACGTAAAAACACGAATGTTCACTCGTGAGACTTCACAGAAACAAAGATGGGAGGCCGAGCTGTGAACTTGAACATACATACATCGGCCACTAGGGTGGGAGTGCCCGCCCATAACGGACAGCGGCGCGCGCCGCTGAAAAATCAACATGTTATAAGCAAACTCTGAGCTTAGAACTGTGCGACATACCAATTTCCTGGTCTATGTCATTCTCTGGGTATTTTGCGAAGGTGAGCTCGCCGTTTGTAATCTGATCATCCTACGCCCCATACTCGAATGAACTAGGTTTGACCTGTTGGACAACATTTAGCTCAAGGCACATTAATTCCCGTCCGTTTAGCTCGTCACGATCGCTGAAGCGCTGTGACTGTGGCTGGCGGCGGGCTCCACTTTCCGTGCATTGTGGACCTTCTAGGCACTTGCTTGGACTTGGCGACGACAGCCTCATTTTCTCAAGCCCCCGTTGATAGGCAAACATTCAAGGTCGTTTTCAAACTCGAACGCCCGTCAGTCGCGGTCTCGACGCAGCTAAAGCGGGCCTTGATGATCATCTGTGTTAGAGTTTGCACAGTCGCCGCACCCGTGTCCAGGGGGCCCGGACTCTCACCTCATCCCGATTTCTCTCTCGCAGCCATGCACGCGACTGCCGTTGATCTCCCACCAGAACTCGTCGACTTGATAGTTGGCATCTTCACCTTCACGGAGTCCATAACCCGGTCGCCGGAGGAGCGCGGAATCAAGAAGCGTTCGCTGAGCCTGTGCTCGCTCACCTGCAGGTACTGGGCATCTCGGTGCCGCCCCCTCATATTCAGTCACACCATTCTGCGATGCCTCGAGGACTTCCAGACGTTATCGACGTTTTCCACCGTCGTCAGAGGCTACGTCAGAGACCTAGGTCTAGAAGATACCGCAGGATCTGTGCCTTGGACGCACATGGTCTACGCGTTCGTAGGCCAGGGCGGACTGTCCACCTCTGTCAATGTGGTACACACTTTGAATGGCGCGTGCACACCAACGTCAGTCCAGACACTCCACTCGCTATACCGCTCCCTTCCCCTGCATCCACCGAACTACATTCAAGACGACTTCCCGCTAATTATCGAAAACTTCCGCCTGCAATCCTTTATACACATCGTGGATGTCGTGCGAAAGCTCTGGGGAATGATGCACTGGCAGGTAACGTTCCGAAACGTATCCTGGTTGTCGTCCCCGAGTTTTCTTCCCACCGTCCTTTCGACGAAGAACAGAGGGGTCTGTGATCGGGTCGAATTGAGAGACTGCCCAGAAAGGTGGCCATTCGTTTGGATATGCATCAGTACCCGACCATTCCAGCCCCAACCTAACGGGCCCGCGCCACGCATACCGTTTTTACACCCAGAGGAGGCTGTCCGACTTGCCGAACTCTTCAAATGTCTCACTTCGTCCATTACCAACCCTGAACCTCGATGTTGTGCCTACACCCTCATCGATAGTGAGCTTGTCACGCCCTCCATTTGATGGCCGAGTGTTCATTTTGTGACAGGGTCAGGGCCCAACAAGAACAATCCAACGAAATTCAACCTCAAGCTACAATGTAACGAGAAGCTCGTCTGTATGCCAGGAGCGAAACTGATCTGCCAGAATGGCAATATTCAGAACATCCGGCTGGATTTCAACAACGACCCCGCGTGCGGCTGCGTCCCATTCGACTTCGACTGGGTCCGCTTTGACGAGATCTGTTCGCATTGCAATGCTCTCGCGATGGTGGAGTTGTGTACTAGCGAGGAGACCGTCGCGTCCGCGATGGAGTTCCGAAGGGGCATGGCGCAGCGCATGAAAAACCTTGTCCCTGCATCAAAGCTGGTGGTTCGATACTTCGACGAGGACCTCGATAAATGGGTGACATGGAGAGTAGGACCGGAAGAAGCCGCGGACGAAGCTGCAGACGAAGCGTAGATGGATGGTGAGCTTTTTTGCAGATAGCCATCCACATGCTTTCTGACTGTCAACGTTTCAGACGGCCATTTGCGACGATGCGTATCGCGACCCTCGAATCGGCGGCTCATCACCACATGGATCGCCTCGGGCCTTACGGCCTACACATACACAAATTCGGCGCACAGTCCGCGATTTCCGACACAGCATGTCTGAAAGGGCAAACTTATTCAACTATCTCTCCATCTTCTCGAGTTCCAATCCCAACAAGAGCACACACTCCGCCTTCGAATCTTCCCTCGACAAGTCACGACGCTATCATCGGGGACCAATCGTCGATTATACCATCGGTCCAACGAACGAAAATACAACAAGCACATGGTGAGATTCCAGTCCTCAATTTGACAGTGTAGCTCGCGGGATTGTTCATGGCGTTCCATGGACTCGTCTCGAATGCCTGGCCATCGCGACAGACCTTCCATAACTATTCCTAACAAGATGCCTAGCGATGTCCCCTCTCCGGCACATCAGTCTTCACGATTCATTCACGATTGGCTCCGGACGCCTCATTCTCATGTTCTATTTCCGATAAATCCTCAGATGTCATGCCCACCCTGAGCTTTCAAAGTTATGGACCTACTCGTCTTCGCATGGACGCTTGATTATCCTTAGAAGATCGGAATCGATGAAGTATCCTATTCTGACAGTTGATGCAGCTCAGATTGGTCACTGGAGCTCAGCAAGTAGGATAAGAAGGAATGGGACGTTGCCAGTGAGCCTCCGCCACTGCAGGTGGATGCGGGCGTTGGTTGACAAGCCCTGACTTTCAGTTCTTAGCCTAATAAAATTTAACGCATGATGGTAAGGCATGCCATACCTTACCTATTATCTCTCTTTCTGTCGTGGATATTCTCGCAGATCGTTGGACAGGACCGTTTCTCGAGCACCGACTCGGAGCGGCGTTTGATCTCCGGATAATGCCGGCCGGTTACGCGTAAACGCCCAATATAGAGCGCGTCGCCTGGCGCCAAACGCGGGACCAAACTCGACCTGCTCCCTCTCGTCCCTAAAGTCTTATTCTCTGAATAACCTCACCGATATGCCACCTCGTGCAACTCGCGCGTCGAGCTCTAAGAAGGCGGATAAAGCGTCTAGCAGCAAAAAGCCGACCAAAAAGGCACCAACCAAGCAGGCGACTCCTGACACTGACGACGACGACAGTGGGGACGCGTACGGCGAGGACGAAGAGGAGGAAGACGACGCTGAGTCGATAAACAGCGACAATCTGGACGATGAACCTCCGAAGAAGCAGCCACAGAAGAGAAAACGCGCTACTAGCTCGACCAGTAAGGCGTCACCTAAGAAGAAGCCTGCCGCACGGAAGAGGCGAAAGGCCAAAGACGACGATGACAAAGAGGAGGACTTCGAGTTAGAAGAAGGACAGGAAATTGTTGGAGTTGTCGTACAAGCTCCGAAAACCGGACGTGGTGAGTACAGTCGATGCCTTCAAGCCAGCATTCACTCACGGGTGTGCTAGTACCGCCTGGGCAAATCTCCAGAAACACTTTGGACTTTTTGTCTCAACTGAAGAAGCCGGAGTGTAATGACAGACAATGGTGCGTCTACCATGGTGTTGCAGCAATTTCCACCAGTTAACCTTGTTCCAGGTTCAAACTACAGGGTGCGCCAGACCGACGATGTATGGCATTTCGCGTAACTCACAAATCGTACAGAACCTGTCTACCGTCTAGCAGAGAAGGAGTGGAAGGATTTTGTTGAAGCATTCACGGACGTATTGATAGAAGCAGATTCTCAAATACCGTATCTTCCACCCAAAGACGTCATTCACAGGGTTTACCGTGATGTCCGTCCCGCTATACTTTTCCCATGTTATCACCGCTAATCACCTCTACTTCAGGTCCGGTTCAGTAATGATAAAACGCCCTACAAAACCAATTTCTCAGCTACGTTTTCGAGAGGTGGTCGAAAGGGTATCTTTGCTTGTTGTAAGCACATCATTCAACGCAATTCCGCGCAAGGCTGAACATGTCGATCGCACTGCCAGATCATATGTCAGTCTCATGCTATCTTGATCTTCGATTTGTTAAATGATAATAATCTTCGAACAGCTCACGTTAGTGTCAGACGTTGCTGCTCACCGCCAAACTTACACAACGGATTCTCAGTTAATCCCGGTAGCAGTATGATGGCCGCAGGTGCATGGCAGCCGGGGAGGGACGAGATCGCTTTGATTCGGTACGCTTTTACTTCTACCTACGTTTCGCATAGCTCATTTTCACGCACAGAGCAAACCTCATGCGCTCTTCGAAACGGTTCCGACGGATTATATCAGATCCGCAGTTTGTTGGACTTTTTGGTCCACCGAAACCGAGTTCCACTGGCCGGCGTTGCAGTATCTTCGGGCGAGACGATGAGCTCAAGGTCGCACCGAAGGGTGTAGATAAGAATCACAAGTACGTTTTGGCATGATTATTCAGCGTGTGCAGAGACTAGTATTCACTCCTCCCGCAGAGACATTGATCTATTGAAGTTACGGTCATTCGCTGTAGCCCTCAAGTACGTGGCGTTTGGTATGGCTCTGATTAGATACTGATCCTGTGTATCAGTTTCACAGATAAGCAGGTTCTACAGCCAGACTTCAAGGAGGAGCTCGGAAGAGTGGCTAGGATCATGCGGCCCTTCGTGCACTGGTACGCTCATTTCTGTGTTCAAGGCCAGGAACATCGGACTAACACGCTCCACAGTCTGAACGACCTGATGACGATTCAGGACATGGATGATGAGGACGACGAGTCGGACGAAGAAGACAGCGAAGACGAAGTTGAGGCCCAGTCTGTCAGCAAAGAAGACCTGCAAGCTATAATAGAGGCTGCGGGCCCAGACGACGAGCCTGAGGATTTCGAAAGTGTCGAAGACGAGGTTTCGCGAGTCGACTAACTGATTCAGGTGTGAACTCCGTGTCTATCTTACATTACCTCTGTCCTTCTTGGATGTTTCCGTGTATAATGAGATGGCCTGTCTACAGGCTGTTCGGCATTCCCCGCGTGCGCTAAACAGACCTTCTTGTCCTCATCAGGTCTCGCTCCCAACCGCCACCACCACCGTTTCCACCTGGGCTCGCGCGGGTAGCCCCCCTTGAAATTCATTCGGCCTTCTCTAATGTCTCCGCTCGCGATTATACTCACCAAAGTCTTCCCGAGCAGGTCATAGCATATAGACGTCTGTAATACCGACGCGAACCGTCATGGCTCTACAACACTCTGGTGCGTTGGTCGCGGTTGCGTCGCCCTCCTATCATTCCGCGGTACGTAAAGCAGTAGTACGCGACCACCATGTACGACAACGTGCGGTGAAGCGCATATATGCGGGACCATGAAGAATACAGCGCGGGGTCGGAGGCCGCCATCTTCCATGCAGCAAATTTAGAGCTGTCTCCGTGAATCGGAAAGAAGATTTCGTGAAGCCTCATGCGGACGAGTTAACCACTTTTGACATGTCTAGCGAGGGCAGGAGTGCCGCGAAACACACGCATAGAGTTATCTCCGCACGGGAATTCGACATCGTCTCGTTCGTTGGACAGGAAAGGATGCTAGCTTTCCGGATTGAGTAATGGTGCGCCCCTACAACGTCTGTCTTCGTGAATGTTGTTAATTTACCATGGTCTCGACTTAGCTGCATGCTGGACGTCCGAGATGTGAATGAAGGGAAGACGTAATTCCGCCATAACACTGTTTGGCGTGTTACAGAACCACTGCGGTGAAACAATTGTGTCGAGCGAGACGACGAAGCTCCGAGATAAGCACTGAAAACTGGGCCTGCAGCGTTCAAGTTATCGAACGATGCGGCCGGTGCTTACTGCAGACAGTCGCGCGCCGTCTGCGGCTTCGGGGATCGAGGCGCACGGAGGGTCATTCTGCCCGGGTAAGCAGCGTTTCAACAGATCATCTTTCTGACGACGACGATCGGGCGTTAGCTCCGGTCTGTTGCGCGCGCCCCTGAGCAAACAATCTGCACAGCGTAAAGCGTTCAGCCAGACTGGCTAGCGGTAATTGGCGTGCGACGAGTGGCCTTGGGGGCAGTCCCCAAAGCTTCGACGGTTCGAGGAAAGTGCCCCAACGGATTCACATGCTGCGAGGGCGGAGGGGCGGGAGGGGGTCGGCCTCCATCGGACGGCGACACGGAAGGTGCGCTTCATTTTGTATTTCGCGCCGTCCATCAATCTTCTGACTCCGAATTTGTCGAATTTGGCGAATTTGACTGCGGCCACGATCAATAGCTGGGCGGGCAGTCAGGCGACCTCCTGAGCGCACACAGTTCCTGGGAGGCGTTACTCGACACGGTATGGCCGCCCTGCCATATCTGCTCTAACCGCCTTTGCACTCCTCGCTAATTTGATAGCCCAGGTGCTTGCGGGGCTCCGTACAGCGACAGTGCGGGGAACAGACGCTTTACGACATCGTGATGGGGGGCACTCCGCTATCCACATTCACCAACCCTGACACCCGTGACACTCGACCGGCGTCGCTGACGGGGTCCCGCAGCAGGGGGCGCAGACAGTGGGATCTGGCAAAGCGCAACGAGCACGCTTGGTGTATTCGGCGAAGAACATCGGATCCTGGTCCTCGTAGCTTCGCCCGATGGCGGAAACAGGCGTCGCCCTGATCCCATTGCAGAAGCTGCGAAGACGTCTGCGTCACTCTAAAATCTATGTCCGCTCTAGACACACGGTGCCCCTCCCGCGACTCCCACGACGAGTATTGTATGCTATCGGCGAGAAGCGTCCGCGGACGCGCGACGGCGGCCGAGGGCAAGTGTGGGCAAAATACGGCGAGCTCGACGGGACGGCGGCGGCGTCCCCTGGGTGCTTCGTCGTGCACGAGATCGCTGTCGCCGCCCAAGACGATGGTGGCTGAGGTCTGGGCAGGTTTCCCCGCATTCCCCGCACCGCGGCGCTTATGGTTAGGGGCCGTGGCAGAGCGATCACGCGCGCCGGTTCCCGAGAGACCAATGATCACGACAAGATCAAAAATGAATTCGTTTATATTGGCTCATCTCTTTCCTCCTCATCGTCCCTCTCCTCTCCCCATTCCCCAACTAGTTCCTGCCCGCCATGTCTGCCGACGCCCCCGCCGCCGCACCCACCTCTCCCTCGGAAGACCACCCTCCCATTCACCCTGTTGCCCCCCGCCTCAAGAATGGCCACAAGATTCCTCACATCGGCCCACACATCCATGCATACCGCAAAGTCCACAACGAGACTGTAGGCCATGAGTCCGACAAGTGGTGGGCAAAGGTGCGTTCCCCAAACCTACTACGCGTTCGCTTTGCTCATCTCACGCTCCGTAGATGGCCCGGGACACCCTTCACTGGGATCGCCCCTTCCACACCGTCCGCGCCGGCGGCTTCGAGACAGGGGACATCGCCTGGTTCCCAGAGGGCGGCCTCAATGCCTCCTACAACTGTGTCGACCGCTGGGCGTTCAAGCATCCTGATAAGGTGGGAGAATCGCGTCAGATGTCCCCCATGGCGCGTCTTGCTCATCCGCCCTTGGCCTCTAGACCGCCATCATTTACGAGGCTGATGAGCCAAACGAGGGTTGTCTGATCACCTATGCCGAGCTCCTCCGCGAAGTTTGCAGCGTCGCAAATGTCCTCAAGTCACTCGGCGTTAAGAAGGGCGACACTGTCTCAGTTTACCTTCCCATGACTTGGCAGGCCGTCGCTGCGTTCCTGGCGTGCGCGCGAATTGGCGCTGTTCATTCCGTCGTGTTCGCGGGCTTCTCAGCCGAGTCACTCCGCGATCGTATGACTGACTGCAAGTCACGCGTTCTCATCACGTCCGACGAGGGTCGCCGCGGCGGCAAGACCATCGCGACGAAGGTCATTGCTGACGCAGCGATCAAGCAGTGCCCGCATGTCGAACACGTTCTGGTCCTCAAGCGCACCGGTAACGACATCCAATGGACTGCCGGACGGGACAAATGGTGGCACGAGGAGACTGCCAAGGTCCCGAGCTACTGCCCCCCTGAAATCATGTCCTCAGAGGACCCCCTTTTCATCCTTTACGTGAGCTTTGCAATCCCGTTGTATAGTTTGACGGGTGAAACTGATGCTTTCACAGACATCAGGATCTACGGGCAAGCCCAAGGGTGTCGTTCACACCACCGGCGGGTACCTTCTGTGTGCCGCGCTCACCGTCAAATACGTCTTCGATATCCACCCCGACGACAAGTTCGCCTGCATGGCGGACATTGGTTGGATTACCGGCCACACGTAAGTCGTTCGATTGCTTCGAAAGATTTTTAAGGTTGACATGTATGACGTAGTTACATCGTGTATGGTCCGCTCGCAAACGGCGTATCCACCACCGTGTTCGAGTCAACCCCAGTATACCCCACCCCTTCACGTTACTGGCAAACGGTTGAGAAGCACAAGCTTACCCAGTTCTACTCCGCCCCCACCGCCATCCGCCTCCTCCGTCGTCTCGGCGAGCACCACGTCCAGGACTACGATCTCACTTCCCTCCGCGTCCTCGGCTCTGTCGGCGAGCCCATCAACCCTGAAGCCTGGCATTGGTACAACGACCACGTCGGCAAGCGCCAATGTGCCATCGTCGACACGTTCTGGCAGACAGAAACTGGCTCGATCGTGGTCACGCCGTTCCCCGGCGCGATCGAGACGAAGCCTGGCTCAGCGACCGTGCCGTTCTTCGGTATTGAACCCGCTATCCTGGACCCTGTCTCCGGCGAAGAGCTCAAGGGTGACAATGTCGAGGGTGTTCTGGTTCTGAAGACGCCTTGGCCATCAATTGCGCGCACCATCTACCAGGACCACTCCCGGTACTTGGAGACGTACATGAAGCCCTACCCAGGTGCCTTCTACACCGGAGACGGTGCAGCGCGGGACGAGCACGGGTACATCTGGATCAAGGGCCGTGTCGATGGTACGTTTTGCAATTTCTTGTATCATCGCGCCATTTCGCTGACAATGTGACCAGATGTTATCAACGTCTCAGGACACCGTCTCTCCACGGCCGAGATCGAATCTGCGCTCATCCTGCACAAGGGTGTCGCGGAGACAGCCGTCGTGGGCACCGCGGACGACCTCACAGGTCAGGCCGTCTACGCCTTCGTCACGCTTAAACCGTACGTCCCCCCTGCCCCCCTCCCAGCTGACCCCGCCGCTGAACAATTGCGCAGAGAATTCAAGTACGACCACGCGGACGAGTCTGGGCTGGTCAAGGAGCTCGTCCTCCAGGTACGCAAGGTGATTGGCCCGTTCGCCGCGCCCAAGAAGATCTTCATCGTCCCCGACCTGCCCAAGACGCGCTCGGGCAAGATCATGCGCCGCATCATGCGGAAGATCGTCGCGGGCGAGGGCGACCAGCTCGGCGACCTCTCGACGCTCGCGGAGCCCGGCGTCGTCGAGATCATCAAGACCAAGGTCGCCGCGTCGTAAAACACCCCTTCCCCCTTGTCTTGGCTGCGGGGTACCCCATCGGTGGCGTCCCCGTGTGGATGGTTCTGTTTTTCTGCTGCGTCTGCTCGATATCCTATCCCCGCGATTGGTCGGTTGGTCGGCGAGGAACAAACATGTAATATACCAGGGTCGTGCTCTCTCTGCCATTGTATAGTTGTATCTAAGTAAAGCCCAGTCCGTTGTATTTTCTACGCCAGCTAATCCAAGATATTTCCCTTCCAAATTTCCTCTTCGTCGTGTGGCTTGGGTACTTGTGGAATCGAGCGCGAAGACAGCTAGCTGGTCTACGACCCCTGTGTCGAGCACTGCCCCCTCCACACAGGGAAAAGTATGGGAGTATTCCTATCCATCGATCGGCGGATGCGCAAACACAGGGGGTTATTCACTGTTATTCAACATGGGACTGGTTCGGATCCGGTGCCTGGGGCTAGAAGACGGGCTCCCGCTGCGGGGGTCACTCTGGAGCACCGCAACATGTCCGTTCTTTTATGCTCACGCAGAACATCCCCTGGGATTGGCCATTGTTGGTCGGCCGAGGGCGCCTATACCCAAATGTACACGGTCCTAAGGAAGCTCACCGACCGCGACATAGCCGTGCGGGTCGTCCCCTGCGGCGCACACCGGGTGAGACTCGGCCCATTAAACACCAATAAGTAGAGTATAGTACACACAGCTTGTTCTTCAACAAGGCCCTTTAACACCGCTACCTCTCCCCACCCCCAGGACGCACTCGCACACCACGCGCAGGGTCAGCACATCTAGAGTCTTTTTGCGCTCAGAGCGTGGTGCGGATGAGATAGACAGGTACGATAAAGACAACACACACACGGGCGAGAACAGACAGCGGACACAGCGCGAGAGAGATAGAGAGAGGGAGAGAAACAATGGTACAAAGACAGCCAGACGGCAACTTGGGGCGCGCGACCTCGATAGGAAGGCGGAATAGGACGGGGCGGAGGCGGAGGCGGGGCTCTAACACCTGATGAAGTTGCCGACGATGAGCGTCGGAATGCCGTACGGGTCCCTGCGGATGGTGAACGAGAAGCAGCAGTCGACCATGCTTTGTTCCTTCGCCGTCGGGTCCGTCTGCGCGGGCGTCGCCGAGCCCGAATTCGGGAGGACAGGCCGAAAGCGTAGTTGGCAGGACGTAAGCACGGCCTTTTGATTCGTGTCGAATGCAACGTGGCCGTATTTCTGCAGTTGTTGTGAGCGGTGCGTGCAGTGAAAAAGAGAGAGATGGTGGTCACCTCCCAGTAGTTGACGGCAGAATCTTCTGCCATGAGCTCGTAGATGCATAACCGACCCTGGGATGGCTTCAGCTGGCGACCGGGAAATTATATGGTAGTCACTTGCCTCACGGAGCATGTACCCTTCGACCCCTACGAGCTCTGCAAACTCACGGTTGGCCTTGTAAATTTCTCCCGTTCGTCTCCAAAGACAGGCGGGGATGGCCATGGCGGAAAAGACGCGGTCATAGTCAAGTAATAGCCGTTCGAAAGCTTCCTCGATGAATACCAGGTCCTGAAATCGAGTCAACGAACCGCAATGGCAGGAACGACCAGGCATAATACACACGATATCCGTCAGAGACTCCGACTGAGCTATCGCCCGGAATTTGGGCCGTAATATTGACAACGGTTGTAGGATCTTCTGTTTTGACTCCTGAGACACGCTGTAAAGCGAGTCAGCGAATGCACGGTGTACGCTTCACAGCTGATGAGCCTACTTCTTGTCCATCCAGCGGGATAACCTCGCGTAGCCCTTGACATAGTTGTAAGGCTTCAACAGGCCCGCCTCGTACTTGCTACGGATGACCATGTTGAGTCGTTCGTTGCGAGTGCCAGAGGCCTGGTCAGCGGCCGTTAAAAAGAACCGCTCCGTCTTGGTAGCGGCCGGGAGTACGACAGGCGGCTCCTCAGGAGGCTTCTCGGGGGCGGGTGGGGCAGGATCTGTCGGCGGCTGGGGGGTTGGCAGGTATGAATTGTCCATCGCGAGGGCGAGCGGATTTGGATACGGCGAGGTGTCGATGAGGGAGGGCCCGGAGGCCGATTGGTCGAAGAAGGAGCCCTCGTCGAGCGACTCGAGAAAGTCACTAAAGCCGATCAGCGTGAGACGTCGAACGTAGCGCAGCGGAACACGGGAAAAACGCAGGGCACGCACGAGAGGACAGAGAACTCGTTGCCGAGGGTCTCGGGCTGGTAGAGGAAGGCGTTCTGGGGCGCGATGTTCATGCTCGGCCAGGCAGGGTTGAGGCCTGGCACAGACGGCGCGGGGCCGTACTGGGCCACTGTGTAGATCCAGAAGCATGGTCAAGAGGACAGGCATGGGGAGCAAGGTATGGCGGGAATGCTTGCCAGGGAGTGCTCGCGCGACATCAACCGGTGGGTTGGGCACGGGCGCAGGGGCCGTCGGCACGGGAGTCTTGTCCTTGGGGGTCGAGCGGCGCTCGTCGTGGCAGAGGTGGCCTATTTCACGCTTGATGCTGTGGGGGGCGGGATGCGGCGCGGTCAAAATATAGAACAGAGCAGCGGACTGGCGGGCGCACCATCTCTGGCAGGGCCGCCCCTCGTCGCAGGTCATATGGCTGCGTCGGCAGTAGAGGCAGGCGTGGTTGACCTTGCGCCGCTTGCCCTGCTTCTTCTTCTTTGTCGGGTCCTCATTGTCGTCGTGCGCGGTGTTGGCGTGGGCGTCGAGGTGCGAGGGCGTCGAGCCGGAGTCGGGGGAGGCATGGGTATCGGCGTGAGCCGGATCGTTTGCATACGACGACATGGCAGAAACGAGTCGGGCACCCTCGGAAACGCGAGCGTTGGGCGAGAAGAAAGCGAATCACAGGGACGACCAGGTGGGAGTATACTTGGAGTTTGCGAGGCCCCCACGCAGGCGCCGCCGCCCCCGCCGACAATATCATTGCAAATTCCCTCAAAATTCACCACAATCACCAGGCCGTCTGTGAGAGTGTGCAGGGCGTCGCTGAGAGCGAGTGCGGCTGGCACAGCGGCAGCGACGTGGTCGCCCGCATGCCCCGCCTGCCATTTGTATTTTGCGTTCTAGGCGGAGTCAGGATCTGTAGAATATCGCGAAAAAAGGTACACGGCATGGAGAATCTATTCACTGCCTCTGTGCTGTCTCCATTCAACGGCCGTCGTCGTCAAAGACCATCTCTACCTCGGTCCGCCGCAGGGACAGGCTCCTTTGAATTCTTACTTTCGGCAAACGCCGATGACTCGTTGTAATAACGGATGGCTCATCTCCGCTCTGTGAACAGGACACACGAGCGTAAACGAACACCGCCACCTACGATTGCAGAAATTACAACGCTCTGCGGGGCACATTCTCAGCACAAGCTACGAACCACACGAACTTTGTATCATCATGTCTTCCGTCGGGGATCCCCAGAGAACTTGGATTGACTGTCGAAGCGTTGGTCACGTCGGCCCCTGGGCAGTCAGGTCCGTGTTCAAATGATCGTACCTTGCCGTCGAGGACGAGGACTCGTCTCGTGTTGCTGGCGGCGCCGACGTATTTGCCTGCTGCCCCGACATGAAGCAGCATAAAGCGTACACCGACAAAGTCCGTGCAAGTACGATGTGATGCACAGGCCTGATCGAAACCTAATAGCCTGCCCGATCCGAGGGAATCTGGAAGCCGGGAGTTCTTAGATGGGGGCAACGTGTGGTGAATTCATGTGAAGAGAGCGTTGTGGCGGCGGCCTGATGCCCCTTTTCTCCTCCCTGTCCGTACCAAAACAGTGGGTTCTTTGTTTGCGGTATGTTCAGGAGCCCCAGGGTCGATCTGTCCAAGTAAGTTCAGGGATGATCGTTCTCGACGTGCCCGTCGGATGTAAGGACTACTGTCGACCGTTCTGACGCCTCTGGGAACAGACTTCCTGCCGGCACAGTCGAGACGGGGCTGCGCTCAATTGGTGATGGTCGAACGGGACAAGGAGCAAATGAAACGGTGGAAAGGCAAGTGCTCGATTATGGCCATCGGCGACCCAGACTAGGCTAAACCAAAAGCGGCCCGCGCGTCCTCCTATTTCTTGAACCACCAATGTTGCCTGCAACACCCGACAATATAGGCGAGACGTGTACGCCCCTCGCGATCCTCGTATCGACGCAACGCACACAGATTTCCGGTGCGGAACAGGCGTCGTCAGCTTGTCTCGGCGCAACAAACCAACTCGGAAGCTGGTAAGTGTTTTCGCGTGGACAGCACCGGGTTCGAGGCGTGCGGGCCCTGATTATGGCGAACTCGACCCATCAGCGCGGCCTGCGTGTCTCGGATGCCAGCAGCGGGGCGAGCTCGTCTCCTGCGCGCGGAGGCATCTCACCATCTCCAATCGCGTCCTCACCTGCTTCCGTCCACACACACACCGCGCCCGCCTCCATTGTTCTCGTGCCTGCCCCGCGACCTATCCCCTCTCCGCCCGTGCGCCGCCGGCTCGCGACGCGCGTTATGGTGTCCGCGCCCTCCTCGAGCCGATCCGTGTCTGCTGCCACCACCACCACCACCTCGCTCATCCCGTGTTTTAGCGTGCTGCCCCCCGCGATCGCGCGCACACAATAGGCGGGTGAGACTTTTCCGCGCCACGTAGCATCGTCCTGCTCCCCATATCCGCCGCGGATACGCTGGATCGGCCCTCCAGACGCGTCGAACATGCCCAAGAGCACCGCCACGTACGAGTACGCCCCTCGCAGCCCGTCTTCGAGCCGCAACTCGACGTACCTGCCTGCAGGCGCGCCCAAGGAGAAACTCGAGCAGGTGCAGGAGGCCTCTGATTACCCGTGGCTGTTCGAGCAGCCCTTCCCCGACCCTCTCGAGTGCGTACCTCCTCGTCCCACGTGCATCCTGATTGACCGCTGCCCCGCAGGACGCTTTGCCACTCGTACGGGCTCGGCAAGGCCGATATACACCTCGTCATAGACGATGGGATTCCACATACAATTGACATGCCTCTCCTGGGCGACGATGACGAGGAATACCTCGACGAGCCGCACCCCACCCCCACACACGCGCTGGTGATAGTTTCAAACGACCCACACACCACGAGCACACCCATAGTCGCGCCCATCAACCTCATCGCCTTCACCTCCACATTCACGTACGACATAACGCGCCAGCAACAGCGCACCAAGGACCCACCCGCCCAGACGACCCCCGCACCCCCTGACCGCGCGCCAGGCGTGTCCCCAGCAGTCCCGCCCATCCGGATCGACGGTGAGGACGCGGAGAGCCGCACAGTGACGCTTCCCACCATCCTCCTCCCCGTCCCGCACCCGCCGTCCCTCCCCCTCGTCCTCCTCTTCGCGCTCTCTTCGCACCTCCCAGCGATGTACCGTCCCCCTCCCTCCGAACCTTCCTCCGCCCTCCCAACACCGACACCAACACCATCGCGCTCACGCGCCCCGTCGCCATTCCCCCGCTCCCCCTCCCGCGCGTCATGCGCGTCGCTTCCTCCCAGCCCGCCCCCGCGCACGCCCTCGCCGGCGCCGCAATTCACGATCCCGATGGGCCTGTTCCCCACATACCTCCTCCCGACGTTCGTGATCGAGGAGCTGCCCGCGTTCCCCGCGGCCGCGGCCGAGATGGCGCGGCGGTGCAGCGCGGGGGAGCTCGCGGCGTACATGGAGTACAACATGGGCGTGTGGCGCAACCTGCTCGCGCTGTCGTCGAAGAACGAGCAGATGATGGACTTTGTGCAGTTCGCGCTGAAGATGACGACGATGGCGCGCCGGGAAAAGTAGCGTGTCCGGCTGGTGCTGCGGTGAGGTGGGGACTATGGTATGCGGGGGCGTGGTTAATAGTCATGTTGTTCTTTTATCCGTACTCGACGCGTTTCCGTATAATTTTTTCTTTCGATTCTCGTCTCTTGTCTTCGTTAGATTCTGAGAGGATAGCAATCGGACTGAGTAATTTCGTGGATACCCCTGTAATCAAAAGCCGGCGGTCACTGCGAGTACTGTGCCTCGTTGTGTTTTCGAAGGTCGGAATTCGCCGAGCACGCGGCACGGTTCGATGAAGGCACCATCAACGGACTTACGGCCAAATCGAGCCGACGATCATAGTCTCATCCTTCTCGCTCTTTAGCACTCCGTATTGCAGAGTTCACCAGAGTTCACCTCACTGATCACTTCGAACAGACGGAGGCTTGAGTATTATCATATCTTTATTGTTTCTATTTTAACAGTTCTAATGCAAGGAAGGCTATGGCGTACTAAAAACATATGCGGCAGAGTGATGATGTACAGCATGGTGTTCATAATTATAGAATAATTAAACTGGATGGGAGCGGCATGAAGGAGCAAGAAGATACAAAAACATTGTTTAATCGAGGATGTTCTTCAGTGCCTCTTCCTGGTTCGTCGACTCCGCGAACGCCCTAAGAAGCACCTTCCACCCGATGTTGAGCAGCTGCCACGCAGCGTCGTCGCGAATCCCAAGGAAGCACATGTTCTTCCACATCCCACGGGTGATCGCCATATGACGCATGATCATGACGGCGCTGAACGTCTGCGCGATGAGGTGGGCGTAGCAGATGATGGGAGTCTCGCCGGGAAAGCTGGAGGCGGGAGGCGCGCTCGCAGACATCGGGAGGAGGCTCGCGAGGAAGCTGGACCGGTCGTTGAGGTACAAGTACCGGACGAGGTCGCGCATGGAATCTGGGTGTGGCACCTCGAGCTCGTACGTCGGGAATTCGACCTTGTCGCCGCGATTCTCGGGCGTCGTGACACCCGTCGGATACAGCGGGGTCATCGCGAAGCAGTGCGACGCGAGTACGACGTCGTGCACGGGCATGAGGGTGTATGTGCGGGTCCCGTTCACGGTGGGGCCGTAGACTGCGAGGAGGCGGTCCGGGGTGGGCGCCGAGACGTCCCCAACACCCAAGTTGAAGTAAGCGGGAAGGTGAGGAATGCCCTTGAGGTTAATGCCCTCGATGCTCTGCGTGACCCGCCACAGGCTAAGTATCTGGTCAGCGATAAGTTCGAAGGGAGGTAGAGTCAAATGAGACGTACTGTGATGCCAGACCTGTCGCCTGCAGCGAATCCCGGGCGAACTCCGCCGTCGGGAAGTCGGGGCCCAAGGCCGCCAACAAGTTCGGGGTGGGAACTGCGCGTCCCGGTGGCCGCTTCAGAATGGAGGGGAAGGTAAGGCGCACTTCCTTCACAATGGGCCGGGGTGGGGCTCTCGGGGAGGTGGGCGGAGTCGGGAGATCGAGCAGGTCGCGGTTCACGAGGGCGGCAGACGCGATCTTCAGGCGGTGAATACTGTCCTTGATGTTCTGCGTGCTCTTGGTGTAGACGCGATCCCTCCTGCGGCGGGAGGCACCGCGCATGATGTTCGTGACCGACGCAATGCGGCTCTTGCCGAAAGTGCGCGAGTTCTCTGCGTCCGACGATTTGCGGGTGGTGGGAGCCATTTCGATGCGAGTGATGAAGGCGGAAGACGAGGGAGGAGAACTGAGCGAGGAGAGACGAGCTGGAGGACGAGGGAACTGCAGAATCTGCTGTCCAACACCCGCCCTCCGTTTTATACGAAGAAGGCGGATAGATGGACAACAGACTTGTGAGGAATTCGGTCGTCGTTACACCGTGGCCTGTGACCGTGATCAGTCACACGATTGGGCGTGCCCTAATATGGCAAGGAAACTCGCTGTGGTCTTCGTTGTCTTGCCTTTCGTGGAAATTGTGAAGCGCCCGCACACACCAACCCACCGTTTGTCTCGCGCGGTCCAGCAATCCGCCCAGTGCAATCGTCGGCTCGCGACAGGCGTGGCGCGACTCTTCTCCGTCCATCAGACGGTTTTCCATCACCCCGTATACACGAGCTATGCAGGGCCTATTTCTGCACCCAAATCGGGCAGCGTAGTGCGCTGGATTTCCACATACCTGACTTCGTACCTCGAGAGACAGTGCAGATAGTGTGCGTTCTGCAGGACAAAGGTTGTCAGCTGGGTGGTCGAAGCTATCGCCGCTCACACGTATGAATGAACACGACGCCACAGCAAAAGGCTCAGGCTTTTGCTTTGTCCCGCAGGCCCGCAGCAGGTGCACAGTGTGCAGAGTCGTCCATCCATGTATGGCTTGGAAATCGATGCCGACACTGAATCGGATGTTGGATTGGCCTCGACGCCGTGGCGCTGTGACTCCTGAGCCCGCAACTCGTTGTGCCAGGGTAATAGTGAGTCACCATCCTCCAGGACAAATGGATCCTAGTCTGGCCAGTCACGCAGCAGCTGTCCGGAATGAATTTTGCGCGTCCACAGACATGTGCATTGGCCTTTCCGGTTACGGTAAAATTGAGGAGGTCTTGACCCTGTGAGGCGTCTAGATGTGCTTCCTGGTAGCGTGCAGTTCCTTCTTTGGGGCACTCCGGAGGGCAAAAGATGTAACAGTATTCATTCCACGTTGTCCGGACGGCGTGTAGGTTACACCGCAAATAGGTTGTGGGTTGTGGCGTAGAGCCTGAGAAGTGTTATAGGTGATAAAACTTACGCTATTAAGGGGGGTCCGGCCCAAGAAGAAGAAAGACGCGTTGTCCAAAAGACAGAAGAATGACCAAGGGCGCGCCGGGCAGCCAAGAACAAGAAGTCCTAAATTTATCACGGAAGACGCTTCGCAGCTAATGGACAAAAGTGAGCGGTGACCGTAGTTTCCAGGGCGCACCGAAGGATATTTTCCCCTTCCCCTCTCTCCGTGTCAGGAATAATTACGCGGCAGTTCCAAGGGCCAAGGGCTTTAGTAGAAGTCCAGCGAAGTGCGTCGTGTATGACAAAGGAAGCTTTGACCACAGGAGCGGGCGCCACTTTCGAGAACGGGATGGAAATGGGGGGAAACGTTCGCCATAGCGTAGAATCTAAGGCCAAAGTCGAGAATCCCCGCGGTTATGACGCAAAAACACTCAAAACGAGGGAAAAACAACAACCGAGGGCCGATAACTGGTTTCCACGACGCACCGGTGAGCAAAAAAGCCCTCTTCATCTCTCCTCCAAACGCCAACTCCCCATACCAGACTCTGACCCGCTTCATCCATGGGAGTGTCACTTGAGAGCAGTTCGTCTCTGGAGAAAGAGGCGGTCAGCGAGTGGACGTATGCAAGCGGGGCGGCGAGGCACCCCAGGAGAAACACCACGCGAAAGCGACGCGGTCAACGCACAGACACTAAGGTAGCACTGAGGCTGCCAAAAGGTGCAAAGAGAACGGTGCTACCCCTCGAGGCTTGAGTCGCGCAATGCTTTGCTTTGCCCGACTCTTCTGTGATCCTCTAGTTCTCTAGTACTCACCAAATTGCGTCCGCTCGCTGAACGTCCAAAGCGGGAGACGCATGCATGAGCATGTACGTATGAGAGAGGGAGGCAGGCGAGGAGGAACGTGTGCCAGTGAGGGTGAAGACGGTCGCAGGAGTGAAGACCTGCACGAGCGGATGGTCCAGGACGCGCCGCATGAGCGCCGGCCTGTCAATCATTAATCATTGATCGAGCACAGCAAATTTCCAGGTTTCTTCGCGTCTGTCGAGCTCGCTCACAAGAGGGAGCGGCAAAGCCCGACCAATCGCGTGGGAGTTCTAAACGGTCACATGACCGTTTGTTGGGAACGCGGTGCGCGTCTGGCGGCGGTTGGACTTCGCGACCTCGCTTAGAACCACGACCGCTACGGGTGCCGCCATCAACGACGACCACGACGTCGCGCATAGCGACCAACCCCACGACACACCCCACGCAAATTTCCCACGACTACATGCTCTAACGATGTCCACGACCACCGCGATTTTGTTCAACTCTCCCGCTTTGCACTCGCTGAAGCGCGACCAGCTCGTCAAGCTTTGCAAGATCCACTCCCTCAAGGCCAACGGCAAGAACGTTGAGCTCATTGAGCGCCTCAAGGCGAAGGCGTCTGAGCTGCCGGAAGAAGCTCTCGTGTGGCATGACTCTGAAGACGAGGTCGAGCTGGCCGCCAAACTCGATGCGATGGTGTCCCCGACGCCTGCTGTACGCCCCAGCGAACAGTGGGAGATGGTCATGGATGATATTGAAGAAGAGGACGAGACGTCCTCGAATGCAAACACACTCAGGTCGATGAAGAGTGTCAGAACGATAGGGGCAGCAGGGGAATTCGGTACGGGACCTTCTAAACGTACGTTCCAATGCACCCCACCTCTGTACCCATTCAAGCCCCTCCGCATATGCGTGACTAGTTCTAACTTTCATTTACAGCTTCTGTGAAAGGCTCACTGAGAGCAATTGCAAGTTCGTTTGGTATCAAACGGGGCGGTTCTAGTAAGAATGCCTTGACGGCTGACGCCGGCACCACCAAGTCACTCCCCATGTTGCCCAGCGAGGAAGGGCGGCTTGCCGCAGGGTCAGCCCCAAGTCGTTTTCTACCCAGCGAACCCGCTCCAGAGCCCATTCCCGGCAATCCCTCACGACCAGGAGCACCCGCTCCAGCCAACGCACGACTCAGTACTGGAACCGGCGCGGGGGCCACAACGACCATACGACTGATCTCAATGACATCCGCCGCGCCTTCCATGCCCACTCCCCCGCGCCTCAAGCCCTACCAGACTGCCTTCGACCTCGACATGGGCAGCCCTAGCGTCGCCGCGAAGAAGTGGCCCGCATCTCCCGAGAAGCCTGGCACCACGCGCCTCTATCCTGCGGTGCCATACGAGGACCTGCGCCCGACTGCCTCGCCGGCGTGGAAGAGCTCGGCTTTCAACCTCCAAGTCGATACACCCTCAAAGGCGACACCCCATAAGCAGTTCCCTCCGGATAGCATCAACGACATGTTCTCCCCCACCAAGCCCCCGTCAGAGCGCAGACAGAGCCGTCTCTCCGTCGCTCACGACCAGCCCTTCCTCTTTGGATCTCCAAACCCGCGTCATTCGATGTCGAACACACAGTTCGGCGGCGCAGCGGCGGAGGTTCTGGAGGAAATGAACAGGCGTCTTGCCGAGGCTGGTGTGCCGAAGGTTGAGAAGACCGTCCTGGAGATGGATAAGAAACCTGCAGTCGGTGTGGCAGGGGCCTCCAAGGAGGCTACGCAGGCCGACAGGTTCTCGAAGGCCCACGATAATGTGTTCAACAAGATGGACTCTATCGCAAACCACTACGCCGCTCGCCGTCCCGGACCTCCTGCGTCCAAGAAGCGGAAGTCGGACGTCTTGGGCGTCGCGCCAGCCCCCGACGCGAAGCGCAAGAGCAACATCGCGGGCACGCGTGTTATCAGCACCGGCACGCGCAAGAACATGATTCCTGGAGGGTTTGGCATGGAGGACGAAGACGACGAGTCCGAAGAGGACGCTGGTGACAGACGCATGTCGAAGCGTATCAAGATCGTCGAGCGCGAAGAGGTGCACAAGGCAAAGCGCGTGTCTCTTGCGCCGCCGAACGAGGAGGAGGACCGACGGAAGTCTCGCGAGCGCGAGGCTATGCGCAAGAAGATCGAGGCGCGCAGACGGAGCAGCCGCGGGCGGCCCAGTATTGGCGGGAGGCCCATTGCACCTGGTGAGTAGAGCGGTCATCTTCGAAAAACGCGACTTGTGCTGACAGGACCCTGGTAGCTAAAGCGAAGGGATCGCGCTTTGGATTCTTTGGAGCTGCGAAGACACTTGTCAAAAGTGTGTGGAACATGGGTGCTGGAGGCTCAGGAAAACCACCACCCACCAGCTCCATCCCTAAACCTAGCGCACCTGCAAAGCCGGCTCCCGCCATAGCCAAGGCTGCACCGCCTTCCAAGGACACAACCACCACTCAACGCAAAGTCTCCGGAAGTCAGAATTCCAAGTCTTCAATTGGGCGAGCTAGGTCACCCATCCCAGCTTTCGCTGCGCAGACGCAAGCTGGACCCGCTGCTAGGACTGCTGAGACATTGCCCGTTAAGCAACGCTCGTCAAGCAACCCCTCCATGCCCGGAGCGTCGTCTATGGGCGCGCGGCCAAGCGCAATCCCTGGCAGCTCAAACATTTCCTCGTTGGGAGGCAGACGCAGCACGTCTGTGTCTGGCCCGAAGGATGTCAGCTCCCCAGCCTCAGTGACGACGGCATCTCGCAAAAGGACGATATCCACCCTCATGGCACCGACGGCGAGCTCCCTCGCAAAGCGCCAGTCCATGCAATCCAACGCCGCCGCGACCCTCAAGTCCCCCAGCCTCACTCCCGTTTCCCCCCTCGCCACACACAACGGCGCCCGCTCGCCACGAAGCCCCGCCCCACCCCTGCCCTCGAAAATCTTCAGCCAGCCGCTCAACTATCACGGGAGCCCAAACCCCAAGAACGAGAACGCGTCGCTCGCCGCGGCGGCGTCGACGCTGTACAACAGGAACCGCACGGTGTCGACAACCTCAACTGGGAGCACCGTCCCGCCGAAGCCGAAGACCCTCATCGCGCGCAAGCCGCGCATCTCGCGGTCGCGGGTTATCGCGAAGGTTGGGCAGCAGCGCGCTGCCAGCGGAGCCTCCACCGCGTCGAAGTCGAGTACGAATTCCAACGGAGGGCGTTTGCGGTCGAGTATGGGTGCGCCGCGCCGTTCGCTTGGTGTCAAGGGCCAGCGCGTTGCCTCCGGCGGGGACGTCGTCATGAGCGCGAAGAAGCGGGCGAGGCAGAGTGAGATCCAAGCCAGGAGAAAGAGCCGTGCTGCAGCTGGCAGTTCTATCGGCCTGGGGAACAAGATGCAGTCTAGCCCTGTGCGCATGGAGATTGACTAGGTTTTGTTGCATCCAGTGAACCCACGCTCGCGAATGTCCAATGTACGAACAGTGCTCTCTCTATCTTCGTTCTTCTTTGCCTGGTTTGAACCTTCGATGTTTTGTTGTATATTTTGAGATGTGTACAGTACAGCCCTCCGATACCGTACTTGACGACGACACTAGTTTTTGACGCCTCTTCTTCTTCGCTGCTTGCCCGCGGTATCTCCCAACGAGGGTGTAAGGTATCCAGCTGAATGATAGGGTAAGCAAGACAAGTGGAAAGTCTGTCTGTTGAGGCCTGCAGGAAGCTGCCTAGTCTTGTATACTGTAATTTTCCGGCCGCAGCGAGAAAGCGAGTGGGTTTTCAAGTGTAGTAAATTCTTCCCCGTCGTATATCTAGCGATGCGGACTACTCTGATGGTTTCTCAGCCTCTCTATACTGCTTCGACCACTTCGACACGTTGTAAGCATGCGGTCCAGAAATGAAAGAATCACGGTAGTCACCTTCATTGAGGGAATGGGCCGCAGAGGTTGTACGTGTCTCCACTGCAGGGTCAGAGTGAGGACGGCGATCTCTCGTGGTATGAGACTCAAGTACGCACCTCCCTGTCCGCGCTGACCTGCCAGACGCCGAATGTTACGGCGAGAATGCCTGCGAAAGCGACAGCAGTGTTGGCTTTCCAGTTGGACGGCCGGGTCCACCAGCCACCTGGAGGTCGTCAGCCCGCCGCCGCCGGTTCATCTCGGAAGCGCACACACCAGCTGGGGACCAGACCTCCTTCGGGTACGGGTAGCGTGCGCCTCCGCCCTGTACAAAAACACCGTCAGCCCGTCGCTGCTTGCCGTGGGGAACGGTGTACGCACCATTTGAGTCGACGAGGATGAGAAAGGGTGAGAGGTGAAAGGCGGGAAGCGCCCGTTTCTGGGCACTGTTGGCGGCACGTGTTTGGCGCGGGTTGAGTGGGATCCTCGACGTCGTGTCCGGCCATGTCCCAAGCGTTCCTCCGTCCACCATGTTGGCCTCCCTCAAGAAATACGCACACGACCGTCGCCAGACCGCCGTGGACGCCGCCGGCATCGCCACGGTCTCGTACCTCGCTGTCAAGTTCGTCCGCGAGAAGATCAGCGAGACGCGGGATGTGCGCATAGTCGACCAGTTTTGCCAGGACAAGTGCGTTGGCTACCCCCCGTGTCTGTGAGGCGTCGCTGAACGGCCCTTTTTGCGCAGCCTGAAGCGGCGGTTCAGGCAGAGCCAGCAGGACGTCGGGTTCACAATAATGGCACTCTTGCCTAGTCTCAGTCGAAATATCCTCGAGGGCATGGACGTTGAGGCACTGACCCAGGAGCTGCAGCAACTATCGAAAGCGAGCAAGGCCCGCCTGGAACTTCAAATGCCGGTTGCACCTTCTGAAACTGAGCCTTCACCGTCGGGTGAAGTGCCTCACAGTGCGGACACCGACGCTCGATCGGACAATGGCTCGGTCTCTGTGGTCTCGTACCCAAGCCCCGAAGACGCGGCCGCCGCGTCGGACCTATCGGCGTCGTCTACCAGCTGGGTCGACCAGTTCTCGTCCCAACGGTCAGAACACTCTACCGACGCGTCCTCTTTCGAGCCTCCAGAACCGGCGCAAAACAACTCGCCAGAGTCGAATGTCGGAACCGACCTCTCCGGCTCCTTTATCACAGAAAGCTCTGCCGTAAGCTACGGCGATGTCGCGGTATGTGTGAACCTAGTCATGTATCTGTCCACCAAGGCTGACTCTACGAAGTCTGGCTCTCAAGCGGAACCAGCGATATTACCTCCGAACGTGTTCACGAGAAGTAAAGCAGAGCTGTGGAAAGAAGTTAAAATGTTGAGTCAGTCCTTCTCATCTGTATACTTCCGTGGCCATAGGCATCTCGATGTTCGGCACGAGAGGATCAGGCACCCAACCACTGTTTTGGTGGCGAAGCTTGCACCACGAGTGCCCCATTCATTCCAAAGATGATTCTGACGAATACTCTACAGCTTTCACACGAACACTGACTGTTCTGTACTCGATAACACTTCTGTCTCTATTCTCTCACATTCAAATCACCCTCCTCGGACGTAACAAATATCTTCGGTCTATAATTGCGCTTGCCCACGACGAACGTCGACAAGGCATTCGGGATGCTGGCAGATCGCTGCTAGGCCTACTCTTTGGCGGGGATCCAGCCCTGGACTTCCCAGAAGACGACGTCATGGCTCTCGACCCCGTCCTCGAACCAACAGAGCGCAAATATCTCACGCTGACCTGGTGGCTCCTCCATGTCGGGTGGAGGGACGTTGGTGAAAGAGTACGCCGCGCGGTGGAGGAAGTCTTCGAAGGGTCCGTCCACCTGCTTCCATACTTTGCTCCTCGTGCGGAAGAGGCTAATAACAGATAAACAGAGTTTCCCTAAAGACGAAAATATCTGCAACCGATCTTCATCGTCTTCTGAATGACGTCCGGAGGCGCGTTGAGTACGAGGTTACTTTTGAGGGTCATGAGCGACGGATAAAGTAAGTTCGCATGCGCTCGGTGCGTCCCATGCGCTCTATGCTTACACTGCTCTCGGTAGCTTCGCCTCGACGCTTCTCCCGCCGACACCAGAAACGCTCCAGCATGCTCTCGTACAAGGCGGGATCCCGCCACACGAGATCCTCGCTCGAGACAGGGCTTTCTTCACTCTCCTCTCAGAGACGCGCAAACACGTCTCATCGGGGTCTTTCGCTCATACATTGGAGGTATGTCTGGACCGCTCAACGCAGATCCTCCTCGATGGGTTGGACAAGAACGTCTTCGGCACTCCGAGCGGAGGCTGGGAGGACCCTAATTCTGCACTTGGGTTGACCCAGGAGCCGCGTGTGCGGCTGGCTGGAATGCTCCCTGGTCTCGCACGGTGGTGCCACACGGCACTGAACGGTTTGCCAAATGAGCTCGTTGAGGTATGTTTTCCCTCGCTCCTGCGGTAGCTATTTCAAGATGACTGATATGTTTCTTCCCTCAGGCGATAGGAGGCTGTTGGGAGGTTCCGGCCTTTTGTGCGCTTGTATATTCCGAGTGGGATGACCTCCTTCCAGAATAACCGGACCGAACTCCTGTGGAACATACACTATTCAGTGCTTAATTTCTTTCACGCATGCCTATTGCGAGCATATTAAGCCTTGTCTTGAGTTCAGTGATTGCGCCATCGTGCATGGCGGTCCCTTATTCCTTTCATTGTGGGAGGTGTCCCCACCAGCCTGGGTCGCAGAAAGGCTTCCGGAAGGGGACGTGGGAGACGTTCCGGCCTGATTAGGTGAGTTTCTCCAGGGAGTATGCAGTGTTTGTCGCCATTGAATGCCAAGCTTGCTATTCTCGTGTTGATGTCTGTGGCGTCCCAAGTTTAATGAATCGAGTCGACGCGGCTATCGTCACGAGTACTGTCTTGGTGCGTGGTCGGTCTTCCTCTTGTAGTTTGGCTTTGAATGGCTGTGAGCTCCGCGCGCGATGTGCGGAGATCGACGCAGGTTGTTTGACAGAGCGTCCGGAAGGTGGGTCACGCTCAGTTGAGGCTGGAGGGGGCCACGCGGAACGACGCAGCGACGATCTGGAAAGTAACCGCATCTGCACTTCCTCAGCCTTGACGGAGGCTGACCGTCGTCGTCGTCCATGACGCAGTCTTCTCCATGGGTCGGGATGGGTCTAGACGACTTGTTTCTCGGTGCACTCGCGTCCGCCGCCCAGGCTCCAAACGCGCTCCGTCGAACCATCCTCCGCCTCGACTTCTCAGCGTTCTTGTAACGAACGTCTTCTCCCCTCGGCCGGGACACCGTGCAGTCTTGCAGGAACCTCGGAGGAATTGACTCGTCTTCGCAGCGTCCCTGCCAGAGTAGCCCGAGCTCGCAACTTGACGTGGGCGAAAAGCGGGACGGTGGGAAGTGGCGGCGGCGGCGGCTAGGGAGGGGGGGGGGGGGGGGG